>SMSQ01021519.1:0-13762 GCA_019453375.1 Ctenoplectra terminalis | reverse complement strand
ACAACCTAATACATTTTAAAAAGTTATAGGGTAGGTTCGGGTTAATTCGACCATTGAGAGAGACTAGTCAGTATTAATATCTCTGTTTTTTATATAAATAAAACAAATAAATCGGCTTATTATTATTCTCCTATTGACAATTATCGCAAAATCATATATATATTATAAATTGCATTTAAAGTTTTGTGCATACTAAAAAGTAAAACCAAAAAAAACTATTCCGAAACCTCCACAAACGAGGATTGGATTAAATGTATAAGGTGTGGACGTTGTTTTATGATGGACGCAACATTTGTGATTTATGTGAAAAATTGAAGAAGAGACAACATATCAACTAACTTTCTCTTGTATTATATTTTGTACGAGCTACATTTTTTGGTATTTTTCAAGGTCGGTCTCTCTCCAAATGGATGGAAGGTGTATCTCAAATTTGCGGGTGAAACCGGCCATTTGCAATGTTTAGTATTTCTTGATTAAAAAAAGAAATAAATATTTTAACCCTCTATAGCCCGAAGTAATACAGTAATCAAATTTAATAGTGCAGCGATAACTGAACAAAATTAATTTTTTCAAATATAGATACATCAATTTGTAACTTTTAAGTCACACGGTCCCATAGAGGGTTAACGTGTTAAACAAGTGGATTTTGTTCAAATCTGTTTACACGATCAAATTCGCCATTCAAAAATACAAAATTTAACTGTTCATACTATTCCTCTATCGAGATGTTAAATAAAAAATATTTACTACCCCTAACTTTGAGGATGATCTTTACTTCTTCGATATGAAAGATAGTTAATAAAAAATATACGTATCAAACATTTTTTTGAGAACTACCATATCTCCCTATAGCCCGAATTTTGTCTGCTTATTGGAAAAAAAATTACGATTGATTACAATTTTTCACTTTGATTTGAAAATGTTTTAACTAATAATTACCGTAGATGGATCGTGGTGTTGCTACAGTGATACAGTAATCAAATTTTATAGTGCAGTGATAACTGAACAAAATTAATTTTTTAAAATATAAATATATCAGTTTGTAACTTTTAAGTCACACGGTCCCATAGAGGTTTAATATGTCGCAAAGAATGATTTATATATATTATAAATTACTTACGCGCTGCTTAAATTTGCGCAAAACAACAAAAATGTAAAAAACCAACAATCCGAAGGCATCTTTCCAAAAAATTGTCGAACTGTCCCAGACTTACCATATATGTGTTGTAAGCTATATTTAAATAATACAGGGTGTTTCAAACCCTTGTAATCAGGTGTCGATAAAAATGCTTTCTTTACAACATTCTCGACAATTCCATAGTACTCGACTTCTCGTTATGCTGATCAATAGTAGGAAAAATGGCGGCTTCCGCAGAGAATCTCTACCAAGTACAAAAGCAAATTTTTACGAAAATCAATAATAATGAGGTGTCTGAGCTCAAAACATTGTTGGCGTCAAATAAAATTAAAATGGATTTTGTGGATGAAAATGGTATCAGTCCGCTTCAACATGCCTGTTACAAAGGAAACAAGGAAATAGTACAGATGCTTCTGGATCAGGTAGGTTAACTTTTCAACAATGCGCAAAACAATAGAACACGATTTAAAAATTGTTTATAATACTTTTACACGTAAGATGTAGCGAATGAAAATATGTTTTGTACACATATCTTTGACTTTCTTTTTTTTTTTTTACCCGCAGAGCGGATTAACGAAACAAAATGTGATTTCATTTCATAATTTTAAAAACAATTGTGTATTTATGCTTAAACGTAATTAAATTTTGTGTACAGATCAAGTTTGAAGATGCAACAATTTTTACCAAACAGCATTTTTGAAGAGTTTTAGAAAAAAAGGAAAGTTGTGAAAAACAAAACAATGTTTTGTACTATTAAGATTATAATTAATTATTTGAAGTATAGTTTATTACTTGACGAACTTAGGAATGGATTATGTTTTAAGGATATTTGGAATTGTTGCAAGATATATTTAAAAAAGATGAAGTTTATTATTTAGAAAAAATTATTTTTTTTTAAACGGATACTAAAAAATATTAGTTCAGAACATTATAAGAAACAAATCGTGCAAATTATACGGTAGTAATGATTGATATATTTTGTTACAGGGAGCAGATGTAAATGCGTGTCAACATGAAAATGCGTATACGGCCTTGCATTTTGCAGCTCTTAGCGGAAACGCTGAGCTCTGTTATCTTTTAATGTCTCATGGAGCACGTTTGACAGCAACAAACAATGTAGGACGAACTCCAGCTCAGATGGCGGCATTTGTGGGAAATCATAACTGTGTAGCAACTATCAATAATTTCATTCCAAAGGCTGATTTAGATTATTACGTCAAACCTCAAGGTTTACAGACTGAATCAATGCTTCCACCACATCTAGCAGACTCTTTCCATAAATTTATAATGCAAGTCAATGTGCATCCTGTGCGTGTAGCTATAAATTTACAAAGATCGCCTGGTCTTTTAGAAAATGCTCCTAAGGTAAAGTTTTTACATGATAACGGCAAAAATTTTCAAAGTATTTTTTACAAACTTTCTTTTCATAAATTTTTAGGTGCAAAAAGTGTTAGAATCCATGCGCAATAAGGAAATGACAAGAGGTGCAGAAACAAATGAAGTGATGGCATTTAAATATCATTATCTGAGCTGTGTTGTAGCTGAAGTAATAAAATTTCAAAAACAACAAAAAGCAATAAAAGCAGAGAAATCAGATACTATAGAAGGTCTAATAAAAAAATTTCTAAAGTGTAATAAAAGCGACGATGTCCCAGAATACCAGGAAGTATTTTTGAGAGAGAGCGTACGAGAATTTCCATACAGAGAAAGTACAATTTTTCGTCAAATGGTAGCAACTCTTGCAGACAGTGATACACCATCTGCTGTGTCAGTAGTATCAGCTGCAATTAATGGTCAAAGAGCCTTCTCGCATAACGCACAAGTTTGTGTTACGTGCGAGGAAGATAAAGCTAATAAAAAGTGTAGCAAATGTAAAGCTGTACAATATTGTGACAGGGAATGCCAGAGACTTCATTGGTTTATGCACAAAAAAGCATGCCCTAGATTAGGTCAAAATATCATACCAAGTGTACAGATAAGCGATGCGGAAACAGAATAATTAAGGAATGCCCTAAGCTCTAGATTTGAAAATATGGATGTGAACTAAACATAATAAGAAATACGAAATTTGATTCTAAACAATCAACTTCAATGTGCTGTAGGTATCCATTTAATTTTGTATTACACTAATTCAGTTTGCGAACTGAAAAAATAGTTCCGTTCATATGTCTGATAAACAGCTCTGACTTTTTACTTTTTAGATTTACAGACCTTAGTGAACTTTTTATGTATCACAATACATTTTTATCTCCTTTTTGCTCTGAGAAATTCATCATGTATTATAATATAATTATTATCATTATGTATCATAAATAGTGTTGTATACAAATATTCGGTTAAAATGTTATTTCCTCAGGATTGTATTCTTGTGGTTGTCGTCGCCATACAAATAAAATATACTTATAAGTATACTTGTATTACTTCAAATCTTTATATTATTAGTTCAAGTTTCGTGACTCTTGCAGGTGATTTTCAATAAATTCATTTGTTTGATAAGCTACCTTGTTAGATGAATCAAAAAATTGATTTTTTAAAAACATTTTTGCTGTAAAACATAATCTAGAACAATGTTTCTCAACTGCTGAACCGCGGCCCAATATCAGGCTCCGGTATTATTATACCAGGTCGCTAAAGGCTTCTCTGAAATTCGTCATTTTAGTACTCTAAACATTTTTCATGAATAAATATTTTATTGTGAAAATATATTGAAAAGAATGATTCCATAATGCATTATTAACCCTTTGCACTCTTAAACTTTTTTAAGTTTCACAGGACTATTGTGAGAACTTAAAATGTTGCTTTGATAAGAGAAAAAAGATTATAAATATTTACGATCTTTTATTTATCTAATTAATTTGCTTTGTCTTAAAATAAATAAAAAATTTTAATCAACAAAAATACAAAATTTAACTTGAAACTTAATCTCTGGAGAAAATTACACGTGTTGCCAGAATGCAAAAGGTTAATACATATGTTAGTTTAATACATGAACCTTAAAAAAAGGGGAAAAGTATTTGCGAGTAAATTTGTCAGCACTACACCTTTGTCTGATAAAGATAAAGTTTACCGGGCCACGGTTTCATGAAGATTGAAAAACACTGTTCTAAAATATTAAAGAACATCGCATCAAAATTCCTTAAAATGGTAAAGTTATGTGCTTTGAAATCCATCCTATTCGTTGGAATAACATTTTTGAAAACAGTAACCTACTAGATTGATTTGGTCGAAATTTTACACAGTGATTATACAGGGTGTCCCAAAACAAATTGAAGGACCCTTAAAGGGGTGATTCTTGAGATGATTTCAAGCAACTTTTTCCTTTGCGAAAATGTCAAATGTGGCTTTGTTAACGAGTTATTAACGAAAAACGACTTATCACGGAACAAGAAAGGGGGCAGCCCACCAGCGAGAGCGTTGCTCCGTGGCCCGCTTGACTTAAGTAACTCAGAATGAATCGAAAAATTAAATTAAATTTACCCAATCAGCAAACTTGACGACCTTTGACGACCATCTGGTACATAGACCTCGCCATAATTCCTTAAAGGGTCTTTCCCCTGTGACTTTCAAAAAAGTAAACATTTTTTTTTTCATTTTTAGAAAGTGCATATATTTGGAAATCTGTTCATCTAGTTTCGTGAAGACGCCGGCCGCTGCTCCGTAAATATGTATTCAGCATATTTTGCCTTTTTGTTGCGAATGGCACCCCTTAACTCTTTGAAGCACGGTAGGGTTGAAAGTGTCCCACTTTATTAATACCTAAATATGCATAGAGCGATATTTTCTATATCATTTTGAAAATGAAAAATTATCCTTAGCACAGTGGTTCACATTAACTCACGTATTTAATACAGTTAGGGACTATTTATATTCTACTATGCATATTTAGGTATTAAAAAGGTGGGGCACTTTTAATCCCACCAAGCTTCAAAGAGTTAAAGGGACTTACAGACCTTTTCGGACACCCTGTATATAAATATTAACACGTCGAGTGCTAAACGAATTTTGCATAGTTGGCCTACAATGCCAGAGTGAGTTGCTATGTTTTAATATAGTAGATTGCAACATGCGAATATAACATGCTTACCATTGCAAACAGAACTATTTTTATGTGTATTATTACACACTAATATCTTTACATCACTCTAATAACGATGGCAATATTGAACATTAAACAATCTTTAAACAAAGATTGTCATTTACTTATATTATATGTTTTTAATAAGTTCAAGCATCACCGATCACCGGTGACACCCACGGCGTTCAACACGTTAATACAATAAAAATGAATAACTTATAAACAGTTTGGGCGCAGTGTAATGTGCTCGCCTCTGAAATTATTGGTGAGTATGAATCTTTCTTTAATCTCTTCCGTAAACACTGCAGCATACTTGTTTTTAAAAATCGCGTCATCATACCCAAAATAATGTGTCATCCGCGCCCTGTGAACTTACAAGGAAACATATCGAACTGTCCGTCTCCGATTTTGACGAAACTTGGTGGATATGTTACCGTGAATGACCGAAATTGGAGAATGTCGATTTTCACCGGTGAATGTCAACAGATACGAAATACGTCGGTGAAAGATCGAATATTTCATTACATTTTTGTACATTCGGACCCTCTCCGGTGTGTGTCGACAATCACAGATATGCTCTGGTGGAGGTTCACAACAGAAGAGTCAAAAAAGAAGCGACTGGCTCTCTCACGCCAAATCCTTTGTTCTGCTCGGACTTAATCAGCTTTGTCAGTCTTATTATGCAAGCTTTGATGACGCGAGCAACGTTTTCTTCATTTTTTTTCCGATACCCTAATTTATACTAAATGGATACTGCAGTAAATCGTGATCTTTTTCTTGAAAAGTTAAATGCATTAATTGCGGGTTAGGTAAATCCTAACCAGAACCCTAAATTCGGTTTGTGTAAAATATAAATCTCTAACCATTAGTGCATGGTGAATGTCAACATTTACCGGTGTAAGTCAGAAATAAGGGTATTTAGCAAATATTTCGGACATACATTATACACTAAGCGACTATGCGAGTGTTGACATTCACCGGTGAAAGTCGACATTCTCCAGATTTCGGTGTTTCACTATAACTAATGGTGAATGTTGAACATGTTGGAGATTTATATTTTACACAAACCGAATTTAGGGTTCTGGTTAGGATTTACCTAATCCGCAATTAATGCATTTAACTTTTCAAGAAAAAGATCACGATTTACTGCAGTATCCATTTAGTATAAATTAGGGTATCGGAAAAAAAATGAAGAAAACGTTGCTCGCGTTATCAAAGCTTGCATAATAAGACTGACAAAGTTGATTGACTCCGAGCAGAACAAAGGATTTGGCGGGACAGATCCAGTCGCTTCTTTTTTGACTCTTGTTTTGGACCTCCATCAGAGCATATCTGTGATTGTCGACACACACCGGATAGGGTCCGAATGTACAAAAATGTAATGAAATATTCGATCTTTCAACGACGTATTTCGTATCTGTTGACATTCACCGGTGAAAATCGACATTCTCCAATTTCGGTCATTCACGGTAACATATCCACTAAGTTTCGTCAAAATTGGAGACACTTCGTTATGTTTCCTTGTTAGCGCCGTTCTAATCTGTCTAAGCTTGCCTTGTCCTGTTCCTACCACTATTATTACCTATTCCAAAAACCTTTAAGTAATCCTAAACATTTCCACCATAGGAAAATTCTGTTCAAAGTGTGTCAAAAGTCAGTATTGCTCGTATCAGTTGTAAAATTCTCGTCGTTCTTATAAAACCTCTTGTAAAAACCAACCTAGCGGTTTGAATTACCTTATGTCCATCAAGATAGATTGGCAGCAAGCTGACAGCAGATATTGACAGAATCTGTCTACAAATCCATAGTCATCTACTTCCGCATTTAATTTGGGCTCTGCAGGCGGAGCCTGCTGACAGAATCGTAAAGCAGATTGGCGGCAGATTAACGACAGATCCTGCTGCCAATCTGCCACCAAAGAACCAATATGCAGACTTTGCTCGATTTCACCAACATGGCGTCAAAGTTACCTGTGAAATATACTAAAAACGATAACTTTACATATGCACTTAACATTAGGAATCCAGCGGTTCAAATATGTAAAGACTTGCATTTATGAATTCTACGCGTCGAAAACTATTAACCCCTTGGGTACATTTGACGTCTGAGACACGTCATTCACTTTTTCCCCTAGCAGCGGATGACGTGTCTAAGACGTGAAACCAAAAATTAACATAATATGTTTCGGACGCGAATAGGCGCCAACAGTACCGGGAAGCCAACATGTTTCGGACGCCAATAGGCGTCAACAGTAGTCAAAGGGGTAAGAATAATTTTGTATTCTAAATTATCTAGTGGGAGTTAACATTTAGAGTGAGATACTTATGGAGAGCGGCTAGTCGCCCGTAGTATCACAGTGGCATCTTATGGAGAGCGACTATAGTCGCCCGTAGTAGCGAAAGGGTTAATTGACAAAAAAAAGTCCATAATTTTGTGTCCGTTAAAACGTACTTCAGCCTTAAAATGTATCAACGTAACTTACATTTGTGGAACACCATATAAATATTGAACCCGATACCGTTATAGTGTCATTCTCGACAGTTTACGAGATGACTACTACGGCGAAAACGGTTGTAGAGTGTTGATCCGTACTAAGCAATTGTTCTCTGGCTCGAAATAAGCAACTCGCTATCCCCTCTTCTTTCTTTGAAGTCATCCGCAGAGCCAGAGATCCGAGAACGAGTTCGAGGTCCGCGAAAATCGAGAAACCATAAATGTTTATGGACGAATGAACAATGACATCGTTTAATAAAAAAAAGATAGAATATGTATAATGCTTTCTCATTCTGGCATTAACAATTCCGGGATGTTACAATCTTTTCCAAAGAATAATATCGATACTAGGTCGACCAGTTTGTTGTTTGCCGCTATTTCGGGCCTGTCACTCGTTTTCCGTGTTTTCTCTTTTCCCGTTCTAGGACAACATCAAGCCGAATAGTATCCTTAACCGTTTGAGTGCCAAGGAGCGATTTTGCGCTTCTTCTGTTTCGCTCGAAAAGTGGCAGCGCTCTAGGCTGCGAAGCCGACAACCGCGACAACTCGGTTTCTGTCGATGCGCGACTTTACGGCTACAAAATATTTAAATAATATTTTTATATTATTTAAACACGCTGATATCTGTACTTATGCTCGGAAATATGTCAGAACCACGCTGAATTCAAAAAATTACAACTTACCGTATAAGAACAGAAAACAGCGCAAAAGCGCTCCTTGGTATTTTTAATCGGAGAATAAGACAAGCGCTATCGCGCCGCTTGGCATTTTTTGAGAGGGAATAAGACAAGCGAAAAAGCGCTCCTTGCCACTTTTGGACAGGAAAACAGGAAAGACACGTGGCACTCAAACGGTTAATCCATAATAAGCAACTGGCCGGTCCCGAGCGAGTTGCTTATTTAGGATCAACACTGTATTAGTAACATCTGGATAGATAGCATTCAATGTATTATAAGTCAAGTCTGTATAGCAGTGTTTAGTGTATAGCGCTGAAAGTTTTTTTTATTTATATCTCGGAAAGTAATAATTGGCTGTATCTAAAATTTTATATCTGGGGACCACTCTCCCTCTCCTTTCATCTTTTCAAATTTCATGTCGATTGGTCACTGGGACCTTTGGGAAGTACATGCTACTATTCAATGCTTTTTATTAATATTTCAGAAAGTAATAATTGGTTACAGCTAAAATTTTATATTTAGAGTCTGTCCCCCCTGCTCTTCTCCCCTTAAAATTTTATGTTGATCAGCTATCGAGGCCTTTCGTTAATTTTCTATATTTGTAATTGAACTAACAAGATTTATTGTAATATATAAGTACACGTGAAAATCGATTATTGCTCGCTGCTAACCAAGGATTTCTCGTAGCAACGTACGGTAGTTTAATAATTCGCAAGTACGCAGGATGTACCATGGAAATGCCTAAAATGCAAATATAAATTGGATCAAGTGCGCTTTTATTACTGAAAATCTGCTGTTAATTTTAGCTTATACTCTGTTAGACATCGATATTCTATTTAAATTCACTATTCAGTTGGAAATGCGCATTAGAATGGTCGGTCTATTTTATACTTGATCTATGATATGTATTGCAGTTTCGTAGGTATGGTAACAATATTGATTGTTACAATTGTTGGATTGAAGAAATATACTGTTATATTTATAGTAAAAATGTGGCAAGACAGTGAAATTCGATTTGATGTTTCTTACAAGTAATATTTTTTTTATTCTTTAAGCATAATTATTATATAAACATTTATTTGTATTATATTAATAGAAGTTTAGTACTATGTGAAATGTATTAAAATTTATATTAAAATAAGGGTGTATTAAGAATATCAGAACGTGTAATAAATATTTTATGTAAAGTATTGAGGAAAATATAATTTTATATTTTGTGTGAAATAATGCAAAAAAATAACAGTAAATCAATATTCATAAACTACTTCAAATTTCTGTTAGTCAAATGCAACTACGATTGGGGGAATTTACTGTTGATAAACTTGATCTGATAGAAGATACAAAAAGAAATGCAGGTGATAATGGAAGACTTATAGTAACCAATCTCAGAATTATATGGCACTCTTTACTTCTTCCCAGAATCAATCTAAGTACGAACCAAATTGAATAATCAAATGTTTTTTTCTCGAACAATTAAAATAATTATTAACATTAAATGGAATTTATAAAAGATTTGTAACTTATTATACAATTCTAATGTATGTATAATAATTCAATTAAAACTTTGTAATTTTACAATCTATGAGTACAGTGTAATATATATAGATATAGCTTATAATATTTTACAAGATATAACTAACAAAATTCATAAAATCTTATGTAAATATGTTTTTCTATAGGTATTGGCTATAATACCTTTATAACAGTGAATATTAAAACTGTACACAGTGTTAGTATATTTCAATAAATCACAATTTTATATAATTGTTTTGCAAATAATGAAAGAGTATAACTTTTGTAGTTACAAGGAAGACATATGCAAGCTCTACATATATTAGCTTCCTTTAGAAATTGCAAATATGAATTCATATTTATAAATCAAGATTTAAAGAGTACAAGACATTATACATCTGTTATTGGTGTTTACAGGTACATTTTTTATCTAAATTAACATTGTTACTTTTTATCAAATAAGTTGTTTATAAGAAACATATTTATTTATGTTGAAAAAAATGTAAATTAAGAATATTTTGAGTAAGCTGGGTTACAAATATTCTTTCAGTATAATGATAATATATTTCAATAGCTGCTCAAAATATTCTACATTTTTGTGTCATTTAAATATTTTGTTATTTTTCTTATTTTTAATTTGAAACAATAATCTCTTAAAAATATATTTTTTAATTTATTTTTTTAAAGCTTTCTTGCTAAGAGTTGCATTTAATATTCAATTTTAAATTAATATCCTTTTTGTTTAATAGCAATTTCTATTACTATTTATAGTATTTAATAGTATATAGAAAATGTATAATTGTAACTATTAAATTGATATGACAAAATTGTTTTTGTGCAACTTAACTGATTGAGAAAAAAAATATCTAATGCTGAACTGAAATATTTCATAAGATATTCACATTCCTGATATTTTTTTTTAGTTTTCTAAATAAATTCATTTTTTATTAATTATTTACTAGATATTCCTCTAAATAATGACAAATATCAAATTTAGCTGTAGCTTCTATTTTAAAACTTCAAAAGAATTGAATTAACTTATACAATTATATTTACACTTATTAGCATATTTGTATGTAAAAATTAAACTGTTTTAATGGTAAAATGGTAAAACATTTTATTCATCTAACAAATAAACATGGAGTAAGTATAAAAAGAATATCTTATTTTGAAGTTTTAGCAATTTTCATTTACAAAATTGATTATTTGGTATAATTATGGTCTTAAAAAAAAAAGAAATTAATTTTTTTCCGTGAAAAATAAAATGTCTAATTAATTGTATCAAATGTGTTATATAAAAATTATAAATAAATTTTAAAAAATGTTACCATTATACATATTAGCTTATAAGAGAACGCTTTTGAAAAATCATATACAGTGATGATGTACGTCTGCTAAATGACCGTGTTCCATTCCCGCTATACTCTTTGTATTTTACCGACAGACATACCTCTCGAATCTTTTCTACGTTCTGCAAGGGTAAGTTGTAGATTGAAAGGTTTTCGTAATGTCAACGGAGATTAATATAGATAGAGTTCTTTGGGGTACAGTGTCTGTACGGACCCAAGATGCGGTTTGATCAGTGATGGAGAGTGGAAGGGCATCTAATTGGTAATGACATGTGCGGCGGGTCACGTCAGTCCCACCAATGACTTTGATTTTCAATATGGAAAAGATTCCAATGGTCCAGGACTAGCCTTAAGATACAGATCTGCATGTCTCGGTGGCTGGTGTTGGATTTGTGGGAATAATAGTTTGTAGCCGTATATTTGTTAGATGTCTTTGGGAATCTCAGGTTTTGGCAACTTGAGTAGCATCCTACGCAGATGATAGAATTTTGGAAAATTACTCCGTTCAATTAATAAAGTGGTGTATAGGTTTGCACCCCGCATAATATCAGACATATCTTAATACCCTTAGCTATGGAGTCCGTGTTTATAAAATCCTAGGGGTGAGAACAGAAATGTAAAAATCTTTGAACGACTAACGTCCTTTTCTATGGTCGTCACTATCAACAACATACGAAAGCAAGCTGCTATCCTCCCATTTATTGGGATATGTGTACAAGTTTCGATGCCATCGAGCTTGCATTGACTTGATAGCTACTGGCTGTCCAATTAATCAGAACAAACACTACGAGGGTAATAATCTGTTGCTGCTGCGAACTCTCTGATTTTCTCTTTTTTATATTATCGGTAAGATACAAAGATGAGTAACGCGAAGCCCAAAGTTATTTACTGTGCGATATCTGCACGTATCCAGTCTTACATTAGATACAGGTAACACGTCATCATCACTGTATAAAAAAAAGTTTCATTAAGTAAATAGTCGATTAAATATAGAAATCTTACATTCTAATATTAAAAAATAAATAAATTTGCAATTTATAAAAATTGACTGCTTCAATTATTATTGTTAATCGTACTGGAAATTTAATATAATTTGTATTGTGAAAAGAAAAAAAATCATTGAACAATGTTTTAAATATTACAGAGCGTATAATTCATCTAAGATTTACCGAGAAATTAAATTGAGAAGTGGAGTAATTAATAATAAACAACTGACTTTACTACCACAAGAAATAGTACATTCAACATTACAGGATATTTGGAATTTATCATTAGAACAGGTTGAACTCATCATTTTATTGTTTTCAGTAATTTATATTATATAAAAACGATTTATTATACAAACTTGTTTTGTTAGGGAAATATTGGAACTTTCATTGTAACAAATATACGTTTAGTGTGGTTTGCTGATATGAATTATCAATTCAATATATCAATTCCTTATCTTGTAATAGCAAATGTAAGTAAATAGTTATATTGTGTAATACATTGAATACACAGAAATATATTGAAAACTTTCAGTGAAGACTGCGGTAAAAAAACTTTACTATTTTTTTTTTTTTTTTTAATAGATTACTATTAAGAATTCAAAGTTTGGTCCAACTTTAGTCATTGCAAGTACAGAATCGAGCGGAGGCTATATATTAGGATTTCAAATTAATCCTGTTCAAAAACTTCATACACTTCACAAAGAGATTTTAATATTATTGAAAACATTTGAAAAATTTCCTATTTTTGGTGTTGATTATACATTTGAACATGAGGTAATATTATACTAATATTATTTAAAAAAATTTATTGTTTAAATAAATACATTGTTATTAATTATCCATCAATCATTACAGGTTCCATTACAGCAACAATTAAACGTAGAACAATATTCTGAGATACAAGAGAATCAAAGTGAAATTTCAAATGTGTTTGGTTATTATTTTTCCGAAGGGACAAATCGAAGAAAACCTAAGTTTTCAACGTACTTAGGTCTTGCAGCAGAAGAACCTCGAGAAACCAGTACATTGCAAAGTCTGTGGGAACTTGTGCCTCAAGCGTAATTGATATATTGGTAAACTTTAAACATTACATAAAGATCACATTCTGTGTGTAAAATTTAACAAAATGATTGATGCACAACATATATTAGTATCCTAATTGAAAATATCGTTACACATTGTATAAAATTTAACCAATAACAAATAATTACCAATCAATGATTTAACAGAAATAAAACAAATTATTGCAATAAAATATATTAATAGACATTTCTTTTTAACTTGAATTTCCTTGAATCGTTTAACATTTTACAGCTAGACTTAAGCAAAAAATATTAATATAATAAACATACATGTAATCATTATGTGAGATATGGTCAACTGCATTTTATTAGTTATTTTAACGTAACTATTGTCTTCTTTTAACGCATTATTTTTCCAAATATTTTTTATTACTTCTTTTATACATAAAAAATGTCAATGATAAGAATTCCTCAACTATCTAATGCAACTATTTTCTCTCTCTCTCT
>SMSQ01021517.1:0-12535 GCA_019453375.1 Ctenoplectra terminalis | reverse complement strand
AAAAAAAAAAAAATCAATAAAGAAACCTTTAACTTCGGTTTCAATTAATCGTACAAAATTCTACAAATTGCTCTTTAAATTGTAAAACAATTTGTTTCGAGCAATCCGATTTTATCTGTCCTCGCGAGTAACACTGTGCTACACGTACGTAGAAAAATAAAAATAAAAATGATGTTTTACCACCGTATAAGAATTTTTCTTCAAACTACTGGCCATTTGCGATCGGTGACAATGATTACATTAAGCAAACAACGTAACTGGATCCTTTATAAATTACAAAGATAACCGGTTATCTAGTCGTAAGTGGTATATTCGATCGCTATTTAGAATTTTCTATATTTTATCACGATCAGCCACCTGAATATTTTAACGACACGCATTATGATTTACCTCCTCCGATAATTATGGGACAACCTGGCTGAGGACTGATCCCCTTGTTCGCGTAAAAGTCAACCGTTCCAGTGTCGACAGGCGTCCCATAAAATCCGCCATCAGTGTGAAGGATAACGACGGCTTCAGCATCGGTTGATCTAATGTGACACGTAGAAGGATAAAAAAACGGAAGCGCTGGATCTAAGCCTGTATCAAGTGGAATCAAGGCTTATAAAGTCTTCTTGTTTGCAACGTAAAACACTGTGATCTGGTTGTGTAAAAATATTAAATGCATCATCTTATTGTTTCAACTTCCTTTTCACTCCCATTATTTTATCATTACTTATACTAACACTAGATTTACGGAACCCGTCGGTTTGACGTGTTTCAGACTTCATTCTCAACCGTGCTACGATCCTCAAATTCTTTTCGACTGAAACGAGCTCTCGTTTCGCTAAAAGAGAAGAAGTAAGTCGTAATTTTAAAAATGTGTCCTTAATATAAAATTGAAATAAGAGAATTCGTAATTGACAATAGGTTTTTTATACGTTTCTCAAAATTAGGAAATTTTTTAACGAAAAGAAAATTCGATTGGGTCAAAAATGACACAAGACATATAACAAGGTTAAGTTTAATTTTCACTAAAAATTAAATTTATATATATATAAAATATAAATCTAAGTAAATTTCTAAATCTCTAAGTAAATCTCCAAATATCTAAATAAATCTCCAAATCTCTAAGTAAATCTCCAGATCTCTAAATAAATCTCTCTTAACATTTAACATTTTTCTTTCTTTGCTATCGGTAACTTTTCATAAATACCATATATTTTGTCTAAAATAATCTCTTTTACCAGAAATACATTAATTTTCTTAGAAAAAGTACAGCTTCTAAAATACACATAATTTTGCCGGTCCTATACTTAAATTTTTCTCTGAAAGAACCGAATAATTAAATGTTAATAAAAACCTTATTTAAAGTAAAATGACCCAATGATATTACAAAAAAAAAAGACTGTATTTTAATGTATCCATAACAATGATCCAATCGATATCCGTAAACCTAGCGTTAAGTATGGTTATTGCTTATTTTTCTTATGTTTGTTCGATAAATAATTTTAAATTACTTTATAAAAAAGATTATTAAGCTTTTGCACATTTACATTCTGTCTTTATACTACTGTATTAAGATTTAATTCAGAATTTTTCAGAAATAAAAAGCTTCAGAGTGTGAAATTAATTTTTATACATTCTTCGTTTATACTTCTGTATTAAGATTTAATTCAAAATTTTTCAGAAATAAAAAGCATCTGTTTTGCTCTGAAAGAGCCGAACAATGAAATGTTAACAAAAACCTATATATTTAAAGTAAAATGGCCCAATGATATTACAAAAAAAAAACTGTATTTTAATGTACCCACGAACATGATCCAATCGATGTCCGTAAATCTAGCGTTAAGCATGGTTATTGCTAATTTTTCTTATGTTTGTTCGATAAATAGTTTTAAATTGCTTTATAAAAAAGATCGTTAAGTTTTTGCACGTAACGTTGTCTCTCTTACCATCAATTCTCACAAAATTTTTAAACACTTACCAGTTATTCGACTAAGAGAGACATTTACGGATCTTCCAATATGGCCGGCTACGTGAGCGCCCAAAGAATGCCCGATCACATGCAACGTATTTAAATTGATTAGTTCTGCTAGTTTCTCCAGACATTCAGCGACTGCTTTCCCTATCGCGGCCACCTGACTGGCCACGTACACGTAGTTAATGTCGATTGTTACGTCCCCCCAATCGAGCAGGATAACGTTCACGTCTCCCTTGTCCAAATAGGCTGCAAACACGAAACCATAAAATCAATCGTTTCATTTTCCGCTCGCTTATCCCCTTTTGCATCGCGTGATAGTAATACCTCTAATTATTATCTGAACGTTGTCCGCTTCCGTGTTCTCCATGAATCCGTGTATGTAGAGGATGCTGTCTCGGTTGGCCAAGATGGCGTCCTCGATGCTTCCTGGATTCGTCAGCGTGCCCTCGGTGGATGTAAAGCGAGAGCTGTTGCTGCAATTGTGAAAATTATTTTTCAAAGATTCATTATTATTAAGTGCAATATTCCATATTTGACATATTTATTAGAATTCTGTGCAGTTAAAAAAAAAATTATAATTGTGAGTAGTATCGTCGAAGTGGATATTAATTCAGAATTTTTCAAAAATAAAAAGCTTCTATGTGCAATTCGTTTTTATACATTCTTTCTTTATACTTCCGAATTGAGATTTAATTCAGAATTTTTCAAAAATAAAAAGCTTCTATGTGAAATTCATTTTTATACATTCTTTCTTTATACTTCCGTATTAAGATTTAATTCAGAATTTTTCAAAAATAAAAAGCTTCTCTGTGAAATTCATTTTTATACATTCTTTCTTTATACTTCCGTATTGAGATTTAATTCAGAATTTATCAAAAATAAAAAGCTTCTCTGTGAAATTCATTTTTATACATTCTTTCTTTACACTTCCGTATTGAGATTTAATTCAGAATTTTTCAAAAATAAAAAGCTTCTCTGTGAAATTCATTTTTATACATTCTTTCTTTACACTTCCGTATTGAGATTTAATTCAGAATTTTTCAAAAATAAAAAGCTTCTCTGTGAAATTCATTTTTATACATTCTTTCTTTATACTTCCGTATTGAGATTTAATTTAGAATTTTTCAAAGATAAAAAGCTTCCGTGTGAAATTCATTTTTATACATTCTTTCTATATATTTCCGTATTGAGATTTAATTTAGAATTTTTCAAAGATAAAAAGCTTCCGTGTGAAATTCACTTTTATACATTCTTTCTATATATTTCCGTATTGAGATTTAATTCAGAATTTTTCAGAAATAAAAAGAACCGTGTGGAATTCATTTTTATACATTCTTTCTTTATACTTCTGTATCAAGCTACCAACTCATATGTGCTTTCAAAATCTAATTTTTATATTTAAATTTTAATTATGAATTATTATCATTTCCCATGTTAGAAAATTAATTCGTTGAAAAAGAATATCGCCACAGTTTACGAACCCTTTGTAAGCCTTCAGACGAATTTTCGGAACGACGCCAAAGTGACCGTCTTGATCACCTATATCACAAACAACGCCATTATTCAATAAAAATTAAAATCTTTGATCTTTCTTTTCGTTTCATCACCAAAGGAATAAATAGCAAAGAATTAAGTTACACGTACATATTACCGCATCAACAATGTTTCTACGAATCAAGTATAAAATCAAACAAAGACAAGTACACATTTTTAACATCGTCACTTTTACTTGGAAATGATTAGAAGCTGTTCACTACACGCTCGATAAACTCGA
Organism: Ctenoplectra terminalis; assembly: GCA_019453375.1. Taxonomy (NCBI): domain Eukaryota; kingdom Metazoa; phylum Arthropoda; class Insecta; order Hymenoptera; family Apidae; genus Ctenoplectra; species Ctenoplectra terminalis. The sequence goes on along the minus strand of SMSQ01021517.1, from coordinate 8,798 downwards.
AGGGAACTTGTCCATGCTTTGTTCGTGATATTCTCGCCAGTTATGAAATAGATCGGAAAATCTTCGCCATATATATAAAGTACCCTCTCCGTGTGGCTGTCACGTAACGAGGAAGGAATAAAGAAATATTATTTCGACGTAAGGCAAATATGTCATTGACAGATCGTATGATACGACACGATAGAAAGAGTTGAAAATATAGTTTGGTGGAAGAACGTGGGTAAATATTTTTGATCTTGTTAGCGTCTCGGATAGATTTCGAGAGGAAGACATAATTGTTTTAACAAGCACGTATAGGAAGACGAGGACTCCTTTGTATCTTTTATGTAACACGAAAATGAGCAAGATTACACGATATAAATAATCCGAGAAATATTCTAAGGAATATTCGCTTAAATTATATAAACATTAAAACATTTAACCCTTATAAAATATTATCTCTTCTTAAAATCTAAAACATATTTATAAAACGTTGATTAAAAATTTGTAATTGGTTTATCTGCTATTCGTAAAAATAAACGAACTCAATCGCACGAGAAAGCTAAATAAAATACTACAACTGAATAAAAATAAGCAATATTAGAAAGTAACAAAAAAAAAGAAGAAAATATAAAAAATTGTGAAAATACTTTATATTATTGTCAGTTTTTTTCCCTAACGAGGCTAAATCAGGAAACAAGACGTATTACATACACTCGTCTAGACAATAACTCCAGTAATGATACAAAATCAAATTTATGACATTCACGTAATCGTACCCGCAAGCACCAGTACGTTGCGTTACAAGTTAAAATAAAATAACAAGCCCGAAAGACCGTCCAAATTGAACGAATTAAACGAACGAATTAAATCGACGTTGTATCAATTTTTTAAATTTATCTCGTACATTTTCCGACGTTTAAACTCTCCCGACCAATGTACTCTCTATTTTTCACGTCTTGAATCCATTTCAGTGATTCAACGATCCAATAAAAATTAACGCTCTTTCCTACAGCCGCTACGCTTCGCAACAAATCCCTTTCAAATACCTTTGAATTCCCGTTTCCTTAATCTCAAATATCAGATATCCCAACGATTCAGCCTCTCAAAACGCAGCAAAGTTTCACTTCCGGCAGAACAGCGGAGCTCTCACCTACGCTGCGAACTCGCGTTATACTCGCTGGCGCAGCGTTCGTTTAATTGACTCTTCTGGGTCAAGCAATATCCCGCGGGACGAACCAGACGATTCCCTCCCGTGGGCGTTCACAGGTTAGAGCGACGCGTGAATACTCGCTCGGGCCAGCGCGAAACATCGACCATTAATAACAGCGTGTAACGAGTATAGTTTAAGCGCGGGTACCAGCATGTCTTCCTCCTACCAACTTATGCTCTCGTGGGCTTAAACATCTGCATCCCGATGTCGTGATATCACGCCGGCCCTGCTTCTATGTACAGGGTGTAACGTAACATATGGGACCTACTTCAGGGATGAATTGATTATTTGAAAACGATATAAAAATCGCATAAGTTATGTCTGATTTCTACTTGTTTCCGAGTTACAGAGAAAGCCTCGTGGTAACAATTGTGCGGACTCGGGTGAAGAAGGTTAAAAGTTTTCTATATACTCGAAGCGGATTTTGTATGTTAGGTTACACCCTGTATATGTGTGTCTGCCTACGTAGGTAGGTGGGTCGGTGGGTAGGCTGTTTGTGTATTAAGTGCGTTTGCGGCTTAGACGCGATGAATGCGTCGTTCTCGCGCACCGGCTGCGAGGCGGACAGATTCCCTTTTCCTTCGAGAATTTCATCGCCCTCGAACACCTCTCCTCCTTTCTCTTTGGACGTTTCGCGATCGCCTGCAATGGAAAATGCATTCGACGAATGGGTGATTCTTAAAGTTTGGGTGGGCACTGATGCTAGGATAAGATGAAATTTGTTACAGTAATTTACGCATTTTGCAATGGTAACATTTTTGTAGTTTTAGTAGAAATTAATCTAATGTCTAGATATTTATAAACGATAATCTGTACGATAGTGTATATTTGTGGAAAAAAAAAAGAAAGTGTGCGAGAAGAATTTCTTTTTTTGTTCAAACTTTTATTAATTTATTACTTTTTTATTATTTATTACTTTTTTATTATTTATTACTTTTTTATTATTTATTACTTTTTTATTATTTATTACTTTTTTATTATTTATTACTTTTTTATTATTTATTACTTTTTTATTATTTATTACTTTTTTATTATTTATTACTTTTTTATTATTTATTATTTATTATTATTTATTATTTATTATTATTTATTATTATTTATTATTTTTTATCCTCCTCCTTTCTCTTTGGACGTTTCGCGATCGCCTGCAATGGAAAATGCATTCCACGAATGGGTGACTCTTAAAGTTTGGGTGGGCACTGATGCTAAGATAAGATGAAATTTGTTATAGTAATTTACGCATTTTGTAATGGTAACATTTTTGTAGTTTTAGTACAAATTAATCTAATGTCTAGATATTTATAAACGATAATGTCAACGATAGTATATATTTGTAAAAAACAAAGAAAATGTACCAGAATTTCCTTTTTTGTTAAAACTTTTATTAATTTATTACTTTTTTATTATTTATTATTATTTATTATTATTTATTATTATTTATTATTATTTATTATTAATTATTTTTTATTATTTTTTAATTATTCATTTATTAAATTCTATTATTTAATGACTCAATATAAAATTATTTAACACTCAATTGAATTATTACGTTCATCGTGTGTCTATAGATGTTTTTTTTTAGAAGAACTCGTTCCGTTTACCGTTCGAAGTACCCCGTAAAAGTACTTAATACACTTACGCCGTTGAAAATGACTTTTTAAACCAACAAAAATACACGCGTAAAGAGGAAATTGATGTTTCAGACGAATCGTCGCACACGTTGCTCAAAAATTACATGTTTACGAACCGTTCAATTAAGACTCATTATTGATGTGTTACGGTTGCCTGCAATAAAACAACCTGAAACGAGCTGCGCCTTTAAGTCTGTAATCACCGAACATTCTGACATGCGTTCCGCAACGAATAATTACCCGGAAAATAATAATGACCGATTCATTGGTGGACGAATCATTAGAGCTTTCCATATATCGAGAAACACGAGTTAATTTACAATACAAAATATGAAAGAGAGAAGTTCGTTCAATTTTTTGTTTGTTTCTTTTATTTTATTTTATTTCATTTTTTTTTCTTTCGGCACAAAATGGTTATAATAAAGTTATTGCTTGCGAAATACACAACAGGCTTCCCGCATAATTTTCATTGCATCCGGTGAACGCCTTCGGCATCCGGTTAATCCTCACGGCGACAAATCTCGAGTGGTGGTGGCTAGGGTCGGTTGCCGCAATAAAATTAGGCTACCGCGCGCGTCATAATGCATCCCGATGCATACTGCAGAGATTTCTCACCCCCCTGCGAATTATCGCTGGTAATTCTCGGCTACAGGCAACGCATTAGTCATTCTCGTGGGGGGTTGACTTATATTCATTCACATAATCCCTGTCGGATGATCAAAGATCCGCGAACGTTGCGCCACCATGGTGGTAGCTAGCAGCGATGAAAGAATCGTCGACGACTATATACAATTAGGTTAATATCGAAAAAATCAGAACGATGAAATAGTGTGACTGATGGCTGAGAAAAATATGGAATCAAGCAGCGTTGATTTTAATCTTGCTACAGACTTGTTTTTTTTTTAATCGACGATGTGGTTTGGTTCGAAGTCGAAGAAAATTAATTTCTAGAGGCTTGTGGGATTTAGTTTTTGAAATTATTGTAATAAGCAACTTTAATGTTTGCTTTATTCGTTAATTTATTTATAGGTCGAAGTTATTTTAACGCTTAAAGCGCCGGCCATTTTGTTGGGAACTTTACCGAATGGACGACAGTATTCAGGAGTTTTGTAGAAACAGAAAAATAGTTTTGTATTTTTATAAACGAAATAGAATAATTGTTGCAGGGCGCAAAATTTCTTTTCTAAAATTTGACGCGATCTTGATAAAGAATTTAACTTATTTAATTTGTAGACAAATATTTTAGAGAGTTTGGCGCTTTAGCGATAAATCTACATTTTATGCATTTAATACATTAATCTTACATTAGGCTGTGCGCTACGATACGAATTCAAAAACCTGTAACCGGTAAATAGCGAAGAATTTAGTAAAAAAATTGTAAAACCCTGCAAAGGAAAGTGGTATCTTTGTTTAACATATTTTTCTTTAACTAAATAATACACAGATTTCGAGATTAAAGCTGCATGTTAATAAAATAAAATTTCCTCTATCGCAATTATTTATTTTATTTAAAATAAAATCTTCTTTATCGTCATTATTTACTTTATTTAAAATAAAATTCTCTCTATCGTCATTATTTATTTTATTTAAAATAAAATCTTCTCTATCACAATTATTTATTTCATTTAAAATAAAAGTTTCTCTATCATCATTATCTAGTTTATTTAAAATAAATTTCTCTCTATCGCCAGTATCTATTTTAGTTCAAATAAAATTCTCTCCATCGTCATATTTTATTTTATCAACACTTTTAGGTGTCAGAACGATTTCTTTTTGAGCATCCTTGGTCATTCCACTTGTGTTAGCGTGGAACGATTCCAAACGATCTAACGTATACCCTGGAGAGCGTAGCCGTAGTGATGGTAGCAGAGAGGAAGAAGCCGGGTGGAAAGGTGAAGAAGGGAGTCCGATCGGTTGGCAGAGGGGTCCGCGAGGCAGTAAAGCAATAAAGCAACAAGACAATGACGGTGATTTACGCGGTCCTACGGCAAATGGGCTTACCTAGATTTTTCCACTGGCAGCACGCGTCGGCGAGGCGAGGGAAAAGAGAAGGGAGCGATTTATTAATCTCCTCTGCGACATGTACGCAGATGCGATGAGACCAGATGCTGGGGATTATTTATTTAGTTTATAACGCCCGAGACCTACCGCTACGAATGGCTTCGAGGCTATAAAATTTTCTTTTGCATTGTTATATACGCGAATGGGGGGTGTTTTCCAATTTTTTTTTTTTTCTCAGAATGGCGTCTCACTGAATTATGTCCTTTCAATTCGATATATTTTTTCTGGAGATTGCATGCTCGATAAAACGGCGTATTCTTTTATTTATCGTATCGATCCACGATTGTCCAAGTTATTAGATATATTTTTTCTTAACACGTTGACTGCCGTGGGGGCCACCGGTGGCCGGCACTCGATTTAATTACAGCGCCGTGGGGGCCACCGGTGACCGGCGACGCGACCAATAGTAAAATACATAATTAGAATAAATATCGATATTGATAAATTTTAAAATGATACCACTGTTACTATAATGGCTCGAAGAAATTAATGACATACAGAACGTGCAAAAATAATTTTATTAATACAAGGAAAATATAGATATTATTTTTTTCAACACAATATACATCGCATAATAAGAAATTCATGTTGGCGACAGGGTCAAATCACGTAATGTTTATCACGGTGCTGATAAAGAGCCGTGACCTTAAGCACTGACTGCTTTTCCAAAACTGACAATCATACGTAACTGTGAAACAATTGATGTATCAGGTTGGCCAATAACTTCGTGCGGTTTTTAATAATCGTCTTCCAGCGCTTCGAAATGCAACTAAATTCAGTTCAAATCTTAGAAACAGAAGGTGACTTAGCAGTTCCAATGGACGATGCATTATCGAATAAAAATATTTTCGTTTATAATAACAAAAATCGCTTTTTGTTTACACGTTGAAACCCGCACGAACTTTTTGACCAAGCTAATAAAATCCAACTAACGTAATACAATGCAGCTCTATTGCATCGGATTATTGAAAACTCTTAAAAGACCACGTAAATACAATCCAGTATAGCTACAGAGTTTGAAACGTGTCTAAATATTCGACAGACCGTGTTCTTCAAAAGTGGCGCAATTTTATTGACAACTACTGTACATGTACAGCGTTAATAATATGCAACGTCCAAGATAGCATTTAAAAATTAACCAACATTCTAACTTAACCCTTTCGCTACGATGTTCTCAGAATTGAAAGAGCTCTTGGTATACTAATCGATACAGTTTTTGTTGATATGATAAAAATATACATAGGAAAATTTAAGTGCATTGTTTAATGAATGATGATAGATCATATGTAAATGGAAATATAAATAATTATATGGTACAGAAAACGTCTATGCACGCTTTTATCAAATGATTGCTTCATTTTTAAAGGCGTATATATACGCTCTTCGTAACGAAAGGGTTAAACTTTTCATCTCTTTAAGTAGATTATTCTCGTCCAGATTCTAAATTTCAATCCTTTCTTATCACAGAAATTACAACCTACAGCGATATAGAAATCTGGAAGTTAATGACCATTATTGCAGTATCGGAATCGAGTCATATGAGTTCCTTTTCTTCTTTTTCTACTTCCGAAGTGATGTGAAATGCGATCAGTCGTATCGAGAGAGCTCCGAGAAACAGATCGTTGTAATCGAGTGTTCAAGCATAGCGGTGTGATTTATCAAACCTTAGAATTAATAGTCTAACACAGTCTCTGTGAGGTAACGCTTACAACATGTCTCCTTCTCCAGTCCTTCTTTACTATTAACACTTAACCGTCCAGCAGCACATTAATGCGTTCTTTCTCTGCTGTCGGTAACTTTACACAAATACTATATATTTTGTAAGTTTCATGGTTTCTTCACATTTTCTGAAAATTTTGTTCAAAAATAATGTCTTTTACGAGAAATATATTAACCCCTTGCCGTACTTTGATGAGTCTGATCACAATTTCGGGCCAAACACGAATACCACCAGTGAGATTCGTTGTCACAATTTCGGTTCAAACACGAATGTCACGAATAAGACTCGTAGTCACAGTTTCAAGCTAAGCATGAATATCACGAGTGAGACTCCTGTCAAAATTCTATAAAAAATAAGGGCTAGAACTTAATCTTAGCAATAGCGCGCGGCGAACGTCGGTCGCTACACTTTTGTCCCGGAGTTTGGCCAGTTCAAATTCATTTCGACTCAAACGCGCTCTCGTTTCGCTAAAAGAGAAGAAGAAACTCGTAATTTTAAACATGTGTCCTTGACAAAATATTGAAACAAGAAAATTCGTAATTGACAATAGATTTTTTATACGTTTCTCAAAATTAGGAAATTTTTTAATTAAAAGTAAATTCGATTGGGTTAAAAATGACACAAGACCTATAACAGGGTTAAGTTTAATGTTCACTAAAAATTAAATTTATATATATAAAAAATATAAATCTAAGTAAATTTCTAAATCTTTAAATAAATTTCCAAATCTCTAAATAAATCTCCAAATCTCTAAATAAATCTCTCTTAACATTTAACGGTCCGACAACATATTAACACTAGGTTTACGGGCATCGATTTGATCATTTTAATGGGTACATTGAAATACAAATTTTTTGTAACATCATTAGTTCAGTTTACTTCAAATTAATAGATTTCTATAAGCAGAGATTTACTCCGTACATTTTTCTATATAAATTTCATTTTGAGTTTATATTTTCCGCACGCATGATTGTTAAACTTAAGCACGAAATCTGAACCGTGTCAAATTGACGGGTTCCGTAAATCTAGTGTTAATGTGTTCTTTCTCTACTATCGGTAACTTTTGTCTAAAATAATCTCTTTACGAGAAATACATTAATTTTCCTAGAAAAAGTACAGTTTCTAAAACACACGTCATGTTGTCGACCGTACACTTAAATTTTGCTCCGAAAGAGCCGAACGGTTAAGCTTTAACCTGTTAAGTGCGGAATTTAGTTTCCAAAGGCCACAGGGTGCAGAGTTGAAATCAAGCGATGACGTGTATACGCGTCAAACGCAAGGTAAATGGTCCTACAATGATTATGGTAAATGTTTTACTATGAAATGGTAAATGTCCTACTATAAATTTTTACAAAAAATGAGAAATGACTATATTTTTATTAGCCAGAAAAATTTATTTTACACGACGCGTATACACGTCGAACGCACTGCAGAAGAGATTCGGCCTGACGTGTATACACGTCGAACGCACTCAACAGGTTAACTCCGTGAAAAAATTCTCATTGCTCGCTTGATCGTTTCGACGGCGATCGTAGCCCTCGCTACCTACAGCAAGCCCTTTAACGATTTTTACCCGACACGAGTGTGCTACGTGAACGTAGATCACATTAGCCACGGCCACACGCTATTCGCAGATGCTACCAGAAAGCCTAAGCTACCCCGGACTGTGCGCGGCGATTGCGCCTCCCAAAGACAACTTCAAAAGCCGCGTAGCCGCGGGCCATGGTAACTCGTCTTTGTCCACCAACGTGTCGCACTCGCGGCACCTCTAGTCACCACAGTCTCAATCCTGCGCAAGTTCTCGCTTTTAGTCACGGCTTATCACGATATTCCCCGAACAACTCTGACAACCGTTAATCCTGTTGCCGTGCGGTCGCCGGATTATAATAACGATCGGCATTACCCTCTGACGAGTATATCTTGAAGATGAACGATGCGGGGAAAATCGTCGAGTTTTTTCTCGCGTTAGCGATGCTGGAATAGCTGCGTTGAATTCGTAGGGTTTGAATCGAGTGTAACTTGTGTGAGAAAGGTTGCGAACGTTTAATCTTCTCAACTTGATTGGATGGAGGTAAACTTTACTTGCTTTAATCCAGAAGGTATTATCGTATTCCGTATCGATCGCAACGAAATATATTAACCCAAAGATGTGCAGTTTTCTTCCAAAGTTAAGTTTTAAGTTAAGTTTCGAAAA
>SMSQ01021516.1:0-13012 GCA_019453375.1 Ctenoplectra terminalis | reverse complement strand
TTGTATTTTATCTTTTATATTAGGTTGGCCTAAAAAGTTCGCCAAGGGTTTTAACGCGTAAATAAAAACCGATTTTTTTTACTGAACCGCTAAATCACCTTTTGTTTTTAACATTTGAATAATTATCCCTAAAGACCGCACGAACTTATTGGTACCAACCNCTCGACCTAAATGTTAGTATCCATAGTCTACTTAAGTCGATTACATCTTCGCTTCTACAACTAGAAATAAACTTTCGATATTAATTGAAATCTGTCACTGTTTCTTTTCTTTTTCAGGCAACAAAACGTCAACCAGATTTTATACAAATTCGAAGCTTACCGTATTTAATAGAAAATACAATTGGAGGAATAAAAAGATCGATCGGAAATGGCAAAGCAATCGAAGAATAAAACGCTTCGATCACCCCGAGTGTGTTTGAAGAAGAAAATGGTGACGAACAATGGAGAAAACTTTCGTCGAAGCAAATGCGATTTAGTTTTGAGAATAGCTGCTACGACAGCAGTGTACACAAACCTGAACGAAAGATCAAGCATCGTATTGTTTCGTTTTCTTTATCTCGAAGAAGAAAATTCGAATTGAAGAAGAATACGATATATGTACGTTAATTCTTGCAGAGATGGCTTTAGAAATGATTTTTATTTTTCACCTATTTTTAGTAATATACCGAACGTTATAAATATCAATATTAATACTCTAACTTTATATCTATTTACTATCGCAAATATATTTTTCAACCTCAAATATCAATTAAAATTACGATACACTGATTTTTTTCTTTTTTTTTTTTTGTTTCAAAGATGAACAGTCCTAACTTTGCTCGATAAAAATATAATAAATTCCATTCGCTGGTTGTTAAAAATTTCCCCAACACTGCCGCGTATATACAGTAATATTTCACCCTTCCTATTCCTATTATCACTCCGCAACAATTTTCCAAACACCCGAATGCAGCCGTTCCTCGAAAACGTCCCAATAAATCGTCCAACGAGACCAGCGTCGAGCATCGCCCACCCCCTATCGCTCACCGTGACAATAAGCCGCGTTTCCATCGAGGGTCGTGGAACAGGGCACAACCCTACGTTGTTCCCTTATCGGTCGGTCGCCAGCTATATCGCTTATCTGCCAATATTTCCAGTCTGCCGTCTAAGTAAGCTAATTTCCAGCCACTCGGAACTCTGCGTCGAACTTTCCACCCCCTTTTTCACCCCTTCGCTACCCTGTTCCGTCGTGTTCCTTCACCCTCCTCTGTCTGGACGGGGTTCGAACTTTCAAACACCCCGTAAAAGTAATCCCGATTCATTTCCGGCGGATCGGTCGTCGTGGCCGCGATTTTCCACTCATTTCAGAAAGCGCGTCGCGAACAGTTAACGAGCAAAGTAATCCGTTACGATTACTCCAAGCGTCCATGTAAAATAGTCGTTGTAAGGTTGATTCTGAATCGCCGACAAGAGAAACGGATACGACCTGTTCTCCTTCAATTTCTGACTCGATCTACTCCTCGTGAATCCTGTTTTACGACCCTGCTTTCATCCTTTTGCTTCGGGGGAGGTTTCTTTTTTGCTTTTTCGAGGAAAGGGGATGAGTTTCGGAGTTTTATTCCTGCTCTTATTGTTTTTCGAGGAAAATTTGGGTCAGGAATGGAACATGAACGAGCGCATTAATTGAAATACCAGTGTTGTGAAAAAGATGGTTATAATGAAATTCGGGAATTTATGAATTTCTAAATAAAGTTGATCAGAAACCAGAACTCAGTTTCATGTTCCTTCGATCATTCCTATTGTTCATATTTTTAGATCTCAGAAACATAAACGATAGAATTATTTCAAAGTTAAGAAAAAGTTATTATTCGTTATTTATTAAACGCTACGTCAAACTGTTACCTAAGAATCTTTGCACAGTAAATAGGAAACAGTCGTGTAAATCTTATTACTTAAAATATTTTATATTTCCTATTTGATAGAAAAATGGTACAAAACATTAAATACTTTAGCAATGGTGTGATCCAATGCGTCCAGCCAAACAATAAAATATTAAACGCAACGAAACGATATCTCTAACCCAAATTCTGCTAAGCCAGACAATTTACGAGCACGACACAGAAACTGAATCGAAAGATGGTCCAATAAATTGCTTCGAACGATCCCGTATAAAAAGAAAACGATGGAAGAAGGACGATAAAGAGAAGAAGAACCAGAGAGATGTATCCCTGATAGCTCCGAGAGACATTTGACGAACTACCATTAAAAGCCCCTCGCAGCAGACAGCGAGACGACCCTCGTTCAGCTTTGCACCGCGTAAAGTCTGTACATATACGAGAGTGTGGCGCATAAAGGGTGAGAATTACGTGGTGCGCCGTTTGTTAGCGTCTTGACGTCGCTAAGACGCCGGGATTCCCGTCGCGACAAGCTTCCGTGTCGCAACCATCGACTATTGTAGAATACTGGATGCTTTTTCCTTGAAAGAGACCAGGGGTTGTAGCCGGAGAATTATGAAAAACACGAATCGATAAAAGAGGGTGGATGATACAGGGTAGAATTTGTCGACTGTGAACGATAGGGTGGGAAAAAGAGATTGGTTCGAGGGATTTGAGGGTAGTTCCAGGGAGGTTTGCGGTAGGTTAAGAGAAAGGAGGAAGGAAAAATTAACTCGCGTTTCTGATTTTGAAAACTGGTACGCTTTAAATTTCGGGAATTTTGACAGGAAGAATAATAGAATGTTTGATACTTGCTCTAAAATTGCAAAGATTCCCGAGTAAGATGTAATGTTAGATAAATAATAATGAAATTGAAAGAGATACGAAATGTAATTCATAAAATATTCGTACACCGTAGAATATTCGTAGAAATATTTTTCTATCCTAAAATATCCTAAAAAATGAGTGTCTCTACGATATTGAATATTTATTATATTTCTATTATCTCAAAAATTATTTCGAAAGTTGCGCCTTAGTCTATTCCTGTCTCATAGAATATTTCTAAAAATTCCTACGCTCATAATTCAGGGTAACAAAAAAGTAGGGAAGGAAAAGATATTTTTCTAACGGTAAAATGATGATCCGAAAAATCTTCAACCTTTAAAACAAAAGAACAGTACACCTATCCCTATCTATACACCAAACTTAATCCACATCTCACGCTTGACACCACCCAACACTCTAAACATAGATCAACCCCTAATCGATTCGATCCACTGTCAGTACACGTGTCTCCATCCTCCGCTGTCCAACCTTAACACAGTCGATTAATTCCGCCTTAATCGAACCGTGGGAACCGCAACTTTCATCCGTTCTTTTTTTAAACGAAAGGTCAGCTTTCATCTCGCGATTATGCCACCCTTTGAAATGTCACCTCAATAAAATAAAATTAAAAAACACACGCGTTTAACGAGAATCGATGAAACACGACGCAATATCGCGGATAATCGAAAAATGATCGACCACAGTCAGACAGCTATAACGAGATTAAAGAGACGCGACGTGGTCACGGTCCAACTTCATTTCCATCGCGACCGGATGTCACGGGACAATTTCGTTTGTAATGAATCGGCCTGAACGGTATCGCCACGAATTAGCGGAAATTCTCGCTGGATAAAACAGGCCGAACCGATGAAACACGATCGAATTCGCGATTTCACCAACGAGAATCGAATTTACAGCAACCTTTGCCCGGAAAATTGCGAGGGTTTGAAAACGTTCGAGCCTGAACCAAGGGTGTATTTCGTTTTGTGCGGTGAATAACTCGTGCGGCTACAGTTAGAAGGGTTGCTATTCGATTAGAAATCACCCTTCGTCGGAAAGACTGCGAGTGATACGCAGATGTTCCAATTTTATAGAGGAAACGAGAATTTGAAGACGCGTCACAGAAACTGTCTTTGATCTGGAACGAGATCAATTTTGTTTCGATGGAACATGGTGGCTTTAACTTTAACGTTAATTATGAAACATTGTTATTAGAAGGTTTATGATCTTTACTCCGCCGTAATAATCGTGCCACCATTTTTTAAACGAGTGAAAACGTACCCTTACCAAACCAGAAAATGAAAGAACAGAAAAATTGCTCCAAACTGTTCTAAAATATTATTCGATGTTATTAAAATTCTTCAACAATTTTCTTTTACTTCATACAATAAGAATTGTAATTGGATCTTTCCTCCACTTGTACGATTCTCTAAAAAATTCCTACCATGCGACTATGTATTGGACATCGATGCTCGTGGCGTTAATGAATTTACGTAACGGAGGAATAAAGCGACCGTGATGGAAGATGAACTGTGTGGCTCGCGGCAGAAAAGAAGTTAGCCATTCCTGATTCAAACGTTTCACTATCAACCCCCGAAAAGAGAACAAACCAGTCAATTGAACGAACCGCGAAAAAAAAAGCAACAGAGCACGCAGTTCTTTTCTTTCCATTTTTCTTTCTTTCTCTCTTTCTCTCTTTCTCTCTTCCTTTTTCTATCATTTTCATTCTCACGCACGAACGAGCTTTCACCGTTTAACGAAACTCGAGGCGGCTCTTTCATAGTCGCTTCGTTATTATTCTGGCGAATCGATGACGGCAAGTTCGCGCGATGAAGCCGGCTCGTTCACGCGCATTCGAAATAATTACTTTCGTTTCGTTTGACGTGGAGGTGGAAAGAGTCGTAGGAAGCCGATACTTGGTTGAAAAGGCCCGCTTCCGCTAAATGCATCACTCAATTTTTCACGCCTGACAAAACCCCTTTTTCCCTCTTTTCGCGACATATTTTATTTCGCTGCGCGTTAAACACAAATCACGCAGGTGTCTCTGTTCGTTTCTTTTTCAAGCGAAAGAACATATCTCGTAGTTTTTTCAGTCCCATTTTTCATCGTACAATTCTATTTTCCTTATTAATAGCTGAATTTACATTCCAAGTACAAAGGATCGAAAAGGTGTCTGATTTTCCTCGTAAATTCTATAAATGGTGCGTTCTCGAGGATTTTTCATGAATTTTTATAAAAAAATATGGCTAAAGGTTTCTTTCATTTCTTGATTTCTCTGATACAAATTGGTATATTTTAATTGACCATAGTTTTAACGTTAATTTGTCTGTAAAAAGAATTAGTTTCAAGGTTCGATAAAATAAAAACTATCCTCGATTCTTTTTTTGTCACTTTTCTCCATTATCCATCCAATCGACGATATTTTCGATTATCACGCGCGCTGTCGCCGAATCGAGCGCAACGACGCCGAGCAGAGAGCGCCGATTGACGTCTTTTGACTGCCATTTAAAAGGGCGTTACACGCGGAAATTGGGAAATTTCCATTGTAAGTGGATTTTCGCGAATAGCATCGCTGGAGCCAATCTCCAGCCGGCAAAGAGTGGAATTCGCGTCGATGTTACGGCAAACATGAAAAATCGTAGAAAAATACAGCAACTCTACGTATGATGATATCCGAAGCAAGATTTGTTTTACCCCAAGATTTGCTATTTCTGTGATTGAGCGTTCGTACGGACCTTTATGTACAGTAATACAAACTATTTATCTAATGCATTTCATAATTTAACAATGGACAATAAAAATCGCGAATCATTTATTGTTCGATCTATACCGACTGGAGTACAGATCGTCATATTTTTGTCACTCGTACATTTGATTAAATTTGTCACGCTTGTGAAAAGAGAAAGTTATTAAAACTGGGTGAAATATTTTTTTTAATTCTTAGCTCGTTCCGTGATACGGAGGGTGAGAATCAAAGAAAATTCTTGGAAAGTAAACGTGGAAGCATAGGTGAACGATGTGTAAGTACGGAAAGGAAAACATACCAGGCAAGACCGAAGTACAAACAGATTAAGGTAAACCAAGAGAACAAGATGTTTGAACGGACCTCGTATTCAAAAGCAACATACAAATCCATGGAAACTTGTGTGTTTCTCGCGAATGGTAACAAGAACGCACGTATTCAGAAGCTTCAAACAAGAACAACCGTGTAATTACCTTTACCTAACGCTGAAAACTATCACGAAAGGTTCTTGTAAAATAATAACGATACTTTTATTTCATGTTCTTGTAGTCTAAATCTAAAACAGCAAATTTCAATCTCAATTTACGAAACTGAATATTCGTACGAAAGTTTCTCAGGTAGAAATAATTAATCGTCAACAGTTAACAAAAATTAAGAACGCTTCGTTTCAAACCAAAAATCATGAATGAAACTTTTTAAAATCATCCCTTTCTTCGATTAAAACTCAAACGTTAAGCTTCGTAGAAGCTGAAATCACCCGATTTCCTCGACATCGCCCCCGTTTAGGGGATGAAGATTACGGTTATTGGCAGCGATACGTCGCCAGAAGGATCTCGTCGATTCGAACCGAATACAAATGACATCCAAAATCGTTCCTCGCTCGAACAACGACCGGAACTCTTCCCTGGGGAGACTGGTAAGCTGAAAGTGTTTGCACTGTTGGAACGGAAGAGTTGTTCGAGGGAGGAAAACGGAGGCCGCCAATCGGTGGCCGATGTTACGTCTTGGCGAAATTGAAAACAGGATGGAAATTAATGGGAGTTCGGACGTGGTTGCCAAATATTTGCACGGAGTGGCTGGCATTTCCATAAAGGTGAATCCCAACCCTTGTTTCCTCTGGATCCACTCCCTTCGATTGGAAAAGAGAATTTTCTTCGCGGATAACTCGAGGGGTCGAAGGAAACGAGTATGGTTTAGGAATAGAGAGGGCAGGAATCGAATATTCGTCTCGTGTTATCGAGATTGGGGTTACGTATGGGGAAGAATAAGTTGAGAGTTGGAGATATGCGTGTCCTTAATAAACGTTTCCGGTCGCGTGAGCGTTTTGTTCGAACGCGAGCAGATCCGAATCTTCGATGGCGTGACTTCGATTTTTTGTAGTTTGGCTTGTTTATAGTGGTTGTTGGGTTAATTGTTCGCTGCGGAAGGTTGATATTTATGGAGATGGTGATTGTAGATTACCTCTTGTGAGCTTTATTTGCCGCCATATTTTAAAAGAAGGAGGGCTCCGCTAAAATTTCGAGCATGCAATCTTTGTTCTATTTTTGTGCAATTTTTAAGTACACGCTTTGAATTCATATTAGTATTATTTCCGATAAAATTGGTAAATATATTGTTTCAATTGTTATAACAGATAGGAGTCTGCTTTATCCGAATGAATTAATTTCATGATCCAATCTTCTAAAATCTTCACCGAGAATTCAACTTCATCCTCGTCTCCTATTAAATCTCCGAATATTTCAAAAATCTCCACTACAAATCCTCCTCCTTTACATATTCTCCTTAAAATGTACCCGTTTTGTCCTGTTCCCCTAAATTCGTCCCCAACATCTTTTCTCGTCCCACGAACTCTCGGCGTAGATCAGTCTTCACCAAAGAAGCGAAAAGAAGATAAAGAGACAGCGAGTAGTCGCGACAAACTCAAGGTACCACGGTTAAATCGCACGCGGAGTAATAAAGACAATATAAAGGAAGAAATAAAATAAAAAATAAAAGAAGAAATAAAAGAAGAAAAAAACAGGAAAAATTAGAAAATCATTTCTGTTCGCACAACTTATTCTTCTGCTGCGTTTCCCATTACGCGATACACGTAGACGCGTGCCCGTTTTACCCACCATCATGGGATCCCGCGGCGAATCCCCATTAAATATTTACGAGCGTCCCGAATCGGCCTCTGTCCGCGCGCTGGGAAACGCGGCGGGCTTCTTTCTCGCCGGCGTTACCGTGGACGCGATCAATCCTGCGTCGATGCGGCAGACAGAGGGGACGACCGGCGTCCAGACAAGCGTCGTTGTCGTCGACGGCGTCTGGCGTCGCCGAGCGGGAACGCTCGCCCAGATTTCAATCCACTTACACTGGCCAACTAACACCGGACACGGGTTTGCGATCGATTGTTCGATGGAAAACGGTTATGGGTTTGAGGTCGATTGTTTTGGGTATTCCTGTTTTCGGCTAAAAGGATTCGAGGATGGTAGGGTTTGTAGTTCGTAAATTTGGATTTTTTAAAAAGGTTTCGGGGCATCGTGAATAATTTAAATCGTTGAAAATGTTTGTAAATCGGGTTCGGCTAAAAGGTTTTGGAAAGTTAAGATTTCCAATTTCTTTAAAGTTATAATTTTCGAAGGAAACTCCGAGGAAGATGAATAGCTTAAAATATTGGCACGGTGCTTGAAGCAGTTTGTGAATTAATTTCGAGGGTGGAACTTCGAACCTCCCCAAATTCACCCAGTTATACGAAAAAAAAGGGCCAAGAATCCTAACAAAGAACACGCGACAATTCCGTTTCGCATACACTCTCTTTTTAACCCAGGTTCTCTGAACGAAAAGCATCGAGCAAACAAGCAAACGAGTGGAACGCGAAAGAGAGAACGGCGGTGTTTCAGCGAAACGTTGGCCGCCGGCGAAAATGCGTTATTTGTCGTTCTCTGCAATAGTTGTCTCGTTTAACAAAGCGAACGTCGACGTAGCCGGATACACAGAGAGTGCAACAACGAAACGCACGATTTTATCGATCGTTCGAGCCTATACAGAAGGCCCCGTGTATCCACGCGACAAAGGCAGAACCGCCTAAAGTGGGACTACCGGTGTGTAACAATGTAACCAGCGCGTTGGTTATGGTTTACAAGGGACCAACGTGTACAGAGAATATTTTTGTGTGAGTTTTCGAGTTTCTGTGTGTAAACGAAAGAGAGAAAGAGAGAAAGAGAGGGAACGCGCGAAATTAACGATCATGATAATTGTGCCAGCGTGAAGAAAGGGGAAATCCTGACACGCTCGACACGCTCGCGAGACCGACTCTCTTTCGTTCTTGAACCCCTGCGTGCAAACACCATCCCCCTCGGTGAATACCGGTGTATGGCCAATATACGGGGTGTTCTGTTCCGCACGAACGAGAATTGACTGGTTTCTACGAAGCCGGAAGCAGAGGAATCGGATGAGCCGCGGAGGAAAGGGTGACATCCTTGTTAGGGTTTTCGTTTGTAGGGATGTTAGATTCGCGGTGAATTGGATTGCTTGGAATTTTTTGGGTAAAAGGAATATTAGAAAGGCTCGGTGAAAGTTTCGTTGGGAATAAAATTAGTAATTATTTTAAATATTTTAATTATTCTAGTTGTTATGGGTATCGTGAATAGCGTAGAATTTTAAATACTTCTAAATTCTAATAATTCCAATTAAATTAGTGTTCCTGAAAAATACACGCTATCGAGATTTCAAAAAATTTCCAAAACGATACGGTCACAATTCTTTCCGAAGGGAAAATCTAATTCCCTATCGTTTAACCTTCGATTCCGCGCCTCGATTTACAAATCCCCCTTTATATGGCTTCTATCAGATTCCTATGTTGGTCAAAACTGCACATTTCTCGATTTACTATTTCCATTGGAAGGCTTCCCTGACCTTCGACCTCCTCCTCCATTCCTTCAGAAACCGAGAACAAGTTTACCATTTACTCGATCAATATCGATCGCTGAAACAAAGTTAAGTAACGAAAAAGAGGGAAGAAGAAAGAGCGGGAATAAAATGCTACGTTAAAGAGAGTACAGGCTGTTTCGAGTAGAGATTAAATAAAATCTCCGGGCAAACGACGTCGTGCTGGGAATTGAAAGCTGCGAGGCGAGAGGAATCATCAAGCAGACGCGAACACCCTGTATAGGGGTGCGTTTGTGTACACGGGTTAGGCTGTGTTCGTTAGGCGAGCTGAAAGAAAAGCATTTGTGAAGTTTCACGGCTCCCCCAGCTGAAAATCGAAACTCGTTTGCGCTCGATAATCGAAGAAAAGCCCGGCGAACCGAGGACGAAACAATCGACGCGAGCGCGGCAACCCTTGGCGCCGACACGCTACCACTTTTCCAATCTTGTCGCGAAAGTTAGCTCGTCGACTGAGCGAGTGAATGAAAAAAAAAAAAGAAAAATAAATAAAAAGCCGAAGGAAAAGAAGATTCGAGTGTAACAATCCTTTGGTTGTTTGATCGGTCTTAATTGAAACCGAGATTAAAAGACTTTTTTTTTTTTCTTCCGAAGTTTTCGAGGATACAGTAATTAAGTTTCGAACAATTGAGAAGTTCCTCTCACAAGGAATTTAAAAATACCCCGGTGGAGTTTGATTTGTACTAAATTAAAAAATTGTATATTGTATTATTGTATTTTATCTTTTATATTAGGTTGGCCTAAAAAGTTCGCCAAGGGTTTTAACGCGTAAATAAAAACCGATTTTTTTTACTGAACCGCTAAATCACCTTTTGTTTTTAACATTTGAATAATTATCCCTAAAGACCGCACGAACTTATTGGTACCAACCTAATATTATATTATAATTATTTTATCCAAAATTTTCCTACTGACAAAAAAAGTAATGCTCCAAAAAGAAACAAATTCATATTCCTTCCTTAAACATTCTAATAACAAATCGCAACAAAAATAAAATTCCACGGGCATAAATTCCTACATCGTAATCATTAGCCACCCACATTCTCACCGACGAACTAAAATTCACCCTCGCAACCCGAAATTCTGCGCCGCAACAAAAGCCCATCCCTTTCCATCTCCCATCCCTACGATTCCCCGAAACAAACTCGAAGAAACTTCCAAAGAAAGTGCATCGCCATAGCGCAGACCCTGAAGAGACACCTGCGAAAACACGCAGCGAAAGTTTCGCGGCGGTGTCGGCGTGCAACCGGCGGATTTAGGGTGTTTTAGGGCGAAGCTTAGAGAATGGGGTGAGAAGACATAGGGTTGCTAGGAGACACCCTCTTCCACATGTTATATTGCATTACCCTATGCGACTCGTGAGCGCGGAGAGGAGAGGGTGAATTGGTTGCAGGAGGCTCGTGTTCCCCGAAGCCGGTTCGAGGGTGTCTGCGTAGAAAATCGTCGAGGCCTGATGTCCTTCAGCATTACGCCTCCTTTCCTGACCTTTTCCACCATACTCGAGGCTGCACGTCTCCCGACCATCCTACGTGATCGTTTTTTTATACATTTTTTTTTTTCTTCTTTTCTGGACATCGTCGCGACCCTTGACCCGGACAACCCCCTTGGCAGCTTGTAAAATAAGCCTGTTCGTTTAACCTTTTGGGAATGGGTAGTTTTAAGGATAGTTTGCTGCAACCGATGCGTGACATGATCGAATTGGTGCAGAGTGTGACAGAAACGAGAATAAGTTGATTTTGGAAATTTTTTTTTTTTGTTTCTGTAGTCCGTTCAACGAGACGAGTTAGTAAATGTAAACGAGGACCGGTTCACGATATTCCGATCTCTATGTAATAGGAAATTAGAAGCCAGCTTTCTTTTTAACAATAATTTGTTGTAAAAACTATCACTTTGATTTGCTCACGTTTACCGACTGGTCTCGTTTGGCGATTATAAATGCAAAAATTGTGGAGAAACGTTGGGAATAAATTGCGAACGAATATTTACGTTCATAGACGCAGAGCGGTACTTGAAAAATTACACCGCAGTGCCAAAAGGTTAGGAAACAGAAGGAAAAAGAAGACAAAAGGTGGCCAAAAGAGGGGCAACTCTCGGTCTAACAGGTGGCCCATAAAATAGCCAAGCTTCCAATAAGCCTCTCACGAACCGCACCCTTCAGGACCGGAAAATTTTCGAAAGTACCTGCGTTAATTAGCTGGCCAGACAGTTTTCTACCCCGTACACGCTGTGTCTTAATTTCGTTTCGCCTCGGGGAACCGTTGAAATTCCAAAAGAATCTTAACGTAAGAATTTTATGACAAAGTTGTATTACGAGAGACCTAAAACTTCATTTGAAACCTGTCAGGACTACTTTCCAGTTCCTCTTCGCTTGGAAACACCGTAACAGTTCTCTCAAAAACAGAAACCACGCGAGATATCTCCTTGTGCTCGTTCTCCACGATTAATTTGTATTCACGTCGCCTCGCGTCTCGTATTCAAGCATACGTGGAGGAGGAGGAATCGGTTCTCGTAAAGCAACCGAGGAATCGTTATAATTTAGTTAGTCGCACACGCGTGGCCTCGTATCTCCCGAAAGAAAAAAAAGAAAGAAAATTTAGTCTTTTCGCTGGGCTGGTCGCGTACAAACGTGCTGCGAAACCGGTCGGAGGAATAACGACGAGAGGCCAGAGATTATGTCCTGTAATCGACGCGAATTCACGATCCTCCGGGATCGTGGTCATTCGGTGTTTAAATTAAAAAAAGAAAATATACGAGATGGTTCTTGAGAAAATTGGAGAGCTAAAATCGGGGATCCAATGTTTAGAATGGTTCGGGTGGAAAAGATATGCGAGGAAAAAGAATTAACAGAATTTAAGAATCAAAAATATTTCGGAATTAGAAACTGAGAAAATTTGAGAGTTGCGAAAATATGAGTATGGATAATATTTGCGAATCGAAGACTCGAATCGATCGATCTATAAATTTATAATTGCGAATTGTGCCTTTTTTAGAGAAATTAAAATAAAATCTCATAAACTCGTTGCTTCCCTTTCATATCTTTCCAATGAACATTTGTTCATGAATATTAACATCGTAAAATCTGAAGATCACGATCGAGTGGTTTAATTCGGTGCTGTGCATTATAATTGTACCTGTACAAGACTGCTGCAAATGCAAAAAACGATAAAGATAGCTCTCCTTAAGAGCAAACCGACGATCATCGGCTTTCCTCATTTACCATCCTGAATATTTAAGCCTGACCACGACTATAAGAAACACTTTGATGTATAATAATACGTTTTTACTCTATCATCAACGAGGAAGTGAAAGCAAGGATCTAAGATAGGTGTCAATCGCTACCTTTGACTCATTTGCATGATTCCTTGCTACACCATGTAATTTTCTTCCACCAATCTTTTTTTAAACCTGCAGATCTCATAAAATTTTCAAGAATCTAACGAATCAATTTATCGTGTTCCTATTTTTTATCAAATCCTCCAGCTGCTTCACCAGTCATTAGACTTCGTCGAGACTGCAATTATCGATTCTAAATTTCTTCCCTTAACGTGGAATTGTCATTTTTCTTCAATTTTCTTTCTCCTCTTCGTATTTTTTTTTTTTTT
>SMSQ01021512.1:0-79869 GCA_019453375.1 Ctenoplectra terminalis | reverse complement strand
GAAAAAAAAAAAATCACTTTGAAGAAAATTATGCTTAAACGTTTCACGTTCCCCTGTCATTTGGGAAGAACCCAAACTCTCTGCCAGAGCGATTATTTGCTTAAAATTTCGACCATCCTTAATGTCCATCATTAAATTATTTCTTCTAAATATATACTTGAATAAATGTGTAACTTTGCTTCTTTTGTAATGTTTTAATACAATTTTTTAAGATATGGGGATTTTGGAATTATGAACTCTATTTGGAATTTTATTGAAATTATTATTTGTTTAAAATCTTAACTATCCTTAATGTTTGTTTTAAGAAATTTGTAATTCTACTTTTGTTGTAATTTTTTTAGAATTTTTGGTGATTTAAAAATTATTCGTTCCATTTGGAATTTTATTCGAGTGATTATTTGCTTAAAATTTCAGCTACCCTTAATATATATTCCTACCTATAAATATATTCTTCAAGAAATTTATAATTCTACTTCTGTTTTAATTTTTTAAATATAATTTTTCAAGTTTTGATGATTTAATAATTACTAATTCTATTTGAAATTTCATTCAAATGATTATTTGCTTAAAATTTCAGCTACCCTTAATTTTCACCATCAAAATTATTCCTCCCAAATATATGCTTGAAGAAATTTACAATTCTGCTTCTTTTTGCAATATTTTAATACAATTTTTTAGCGTTCGATGTTTCAAGAATTATCGATTCTGTTCGGAATTTCATTGAAACGATAGCAACACGAAACAAAGGAACAGAGCGGCAATAAAAGAGGCTATCGTAACGAATCAAAGCAACATCGGCTCGTTCCCGGTCTGGATATTTAGTTATCATTTTCATTGGTTTATTACCGCTTCTAGAATGCGAGATTATCTACCCGCACCCATTACTGAAAGTTCTTTTGCAATTCGTCCCCGTTCCTCGACAACTCAACCTTTGTTCAGTGATATATGGCAACGTTGTACGCTGTTTATGACCTTCCATTGCATAAACGTTACTCTAATGAGTTCCCTTAGCCACTACATGATCGCACTGTGTTCTGGAAGCGATTCGCGTTTTCCTAACTGGTTCGTGGCGCCTTGTTTCGCAGCTTAGCGAAAGACTCGACTCTCGATTCTTCGACGTTTCAATCGGAAATGTCTCTGTTCGAAGTATCCTGAAATTTTTTTGTTCCTCCAACAAAATGTCGTATGATTTTCTTATCTCGCTCGAGATCTCCGACAGACACGAACATGCACATTTTTATTTATTTATTTATTTCCTTTGTCTAGATATCGTGCTTTTGAATAGATGCGAAGAAAAACCGCAGTCGGTTCGACAGCACGCAAATTTTTTAAAGCACCGCAAAATGCAACGTCAAACGATACTGTTCCGATGTAATTCAAAGACTTAAATGGACCGGAAATTCATGGGCTGTCGGTGAACGCGCGTTTCCTCTTCGCTCGTGGTTGCCACACCCTCTTGCGTGCGCCAAGGTTCTGACGTGCCCTCCCGAGAAACGCATCGTTTATTTTGAACCTGGAAATATTATTCTAACACTACGATCCCTCGGTTTCATTTCACAACTCGGTTCTTTTCGATCGATTCTACTTTCTTCGATTAAATTCTTTTCCGATTGCATAAAATAATCTGAAGTAATGATATGGACAAAAATCGATGGTAGGTAACTGACAATGTCAAGAAATAAAGAATAAATATAATTTCTCTGGATATAATTTTGAACGATAGTCTCTAATTAAATTTTAATATAAATCTCCTGATGCTATAATAAAAATTTACCCTTTAATTGCATTAGGAACTAAAATTAACTACCCCTAATTTATTTCATAAATCTTGGAGGTATTTTTCCTTTCGTTATTTCTTTTTCATTTTTATCCTCATATTTCGAGGAAAGTCCAGGGACGATAATTTAAAAAATATAATAGAAATTGTTATTTGTGTGGTTACACCCTTGCGAGCAACACCACCCCATCCCCCAACTAACTACTTGGCCCGAGAGCTATCATTTGTGAAACCGGAATTATGCGTTCGCAGGCGACGAAATCCATTACTGGCGTGGGTGTGTCGGGCAATGATTTACGCCTCCCTAGGGATGAATTAATACGCTCGTACGCAAACTTTCGCTCACCCCGAGATTCTGAAAACTCACGGCTACGTGACTCTGCAATTAGGTCGTTTCAGACGGCAACCCCGCTCTTTTCTTTTTTTCTTTCTTTTTTTTTTCTTTCTTTTTTTTTTCTTTCTTTTTTTTTTCTTTCTTTTTTTTTTCTTTCTTTTTTTTTTCTTTCTTTTTTTTTTCTTTCTTTTTTTTTTCTTTCTTTTTTTTTTCTTTCTTTTTTTTTTCTTCTCTTAACGAACTGCTAAAAGATGCATACGTATTTTAGATAATTACTTTATCTTTTATTTATCTGGTGGAATTATGATATTACAGTATAGACTACTTTTTTATATGGAATAACTGAATACGTGCGTATCAAAAGAATAGAAAATAAATAAAAAGGAAATCTGGTATTTATGAAAAACCGTAATTTCATGTTTCAAGTATAATTGAAATTCCACCGAACGAAGAAGCTGACGTCTGATTCAACGCTGAAAATTAATTAAATTGATAATTACTCGAGAAATGAATTTAGCCAAGAAAACAACTAAAAACGAAACAATTTATCTCGTTTCAAGCAAGTTTAATTAACGATTAATTCTGAGAACGATGGAACAAATGTTTGATTTTATTCATAAAAAGAAACTTTACTCGAACTCAGTGTCCGATTGACAAATATTGGATGGCAGGAACGTAAGTGCAGGCTACCTGTGATAGTTGTCGGGAAATATGAAAGTGAACAGACGGTTCTGCACTTTTATAAGGCGATTATAAGGTTGAAAGAACTTGCGAAGCCAAGTTGGAACGTTGCACGAAGGAAAAAAAGAAAAAGGAAACTTCTTGATTCCAGTTTCCGGGAAAAATTGAGAAGTAGCAAAGGCTCTCCGACGAAAATCGACTACTAATTTCTTCACCCAATTAATCTGCTTCTAACTGCTCGAAAAGTGGAGCATAAAGAAATTATTACACCCAATGCCTGTATTTTATGCTCTGGTATGTATAATTAAATCATTTTAAGAGCTTGCGAGCGAAAAATATTTAAATATCCAGCCTGTTACCTTTTTTTTTAACTTACGATGCCTCTGCTTGATTCATTTTTCGAGTAACCTTTGATGTATAAATTATATCCGTGGTAAATAAATAACAAGACTTGGAACGAGCGAGAAACAGTCGTGAAAAAGTATTTATTTAATGTCGTAATACTCAGACGATTTAATTCGAATCTAATTTAATTTTTCAAAGATGTTGCTTTCTCGTTATAAAACGATATACGTACTTTTTGATTATTCAAATCGTTTCTCGTTCCGCAGTCTGTTTAATGAACCTTTCAAGCACTTTCCTCTCGTTTCGTTCGTATCAACGAAATATCGTAGAAGAACACGGCTTCTATTAATTCACCTCGTTCACACAGTTCCATGTATTATCAACGAACACGAATCTCTACTAATCCTCCTCTCGTTCGGCTCTATCAAACATTATCAAAAAACACGAATTTCTACTAACCGTGATCCAAGTAGCTTCCATCAAACTTCACGCCTTAAGATTAAGAACTACGATTATTACAACACGAGAAATTACGAAACCGTACCCAAATAAAGTAAAACAAAATACTACACAGTGTTTTACAAATTATCACCGGAGAACACGACTCTCTACTTTGTAGGATTCTATAAAAAAATTTTATAAAAAAATAATGAAGAATATGAATTCGTATTAACTGTAATCTAAGTACCCTACAAATGATTATTAAAATATATAAACTTTTATTAACCACATTTTAAATAACCCACGGTTGAATTTTTATAAATTATTACCGAAGAGCATAAACCTTTAACTACACCTGAATTAATTGTTAAAATATACAAACTTTTATAAACCACATTTTAAATAACCCACGGTTGAATTTTTATAAACTATTACCGAAGAAGCATAAACCTTTAACTACACCTGAATTAATTCCAAATATAATTCTATAAAATGTTATTCTAGAGAACAAACGTTTATTACCCATATTTCAACTTCAGCTAAAATTCCAGAAAGTATTCTCAAAGAACACAGCTGTTTATGTACAACACCCTAATCGAGTTAACCCTCTATGGGACCCGTGTGACTTAAAAGTTACAAACTGATGTGTCTATATTTCAAAAAATTAAATTTGTTCAGTTATCGCTACACTATTAAAATTGATTACTTACTAAACTTAATTATTAGTTAAAACATTTTCAAATTAAAATAAAAAACTGTAACCAATCGTAATTTTTTCTCCGATAAGCAGACAAAATTCGGGCTATAGAGGGTTAAATAAAAATTCTCCAACTTATTACCGAAAAGTACAAAACGATAATTAACTACACCTTAACTTCTCCAACTAAAATTCTACACACTCTTATCAAACAGTTACACCGTGCAACTTATAAATTACATACTCATATATCTATATTATTAAAATTTGATTTACTCATAATGTACTATTAAACTTCACAACTCTACCAGACTTAAAAAATATTCGAATAAACGCCAGAAATATAATCAATTCCAATATTTTTCTGATAAAAAGACAAAACCCCAGTTAGAAAGGGTTAAGCAACCCCAACCAACCCAACCCCGAATTCCATACAGCGAATGCAGAAACAACGACGGTAACCTGCAAAACGACAGCGAACAGCGGTACAGTTCGCATTTTAACAAGAACAAACACATAGACGAGGCTCGCCGCGCGTGTACTTGGCTCCAGGGACCAAGGGAGACTTCAATCTTCTTTTTCTTACATCTTCCTGGTGAAAGATCGGTGGACGTACCGGGACAAAGGCGTGGCCCTTCCTCTTCCCCTCGGCCCGTGGCGAGCTCCTCTTTTTATTCTTCTTCTGGCTCATCCTTGCTGCCATCGGCCAGCACAGATTTATCTTCTCGACTACACGGAATACGAATTCCATTGGTATTTTACCAGGAGGCGAACCGACGCCGATGGAACACCAGTGACGGACCACTCAAAACTGATCAGCGGGGCGCATGGGACATTATAAACCGTTTTGTTGCCACGCTTCGACCGATACTGGCTTCTCCGAGACACGATAAATACCTGTCCCAAAAGGGGCTGTTCTTGCGCGCCCTTGGAAAGACGCTGGAATAATTTCGACTTCTTTCGAACCCTCTTGCGATCAATTTCGTGGCTCGTTTGGAACGTTGACGCGAGAGGAGTGACGAGCTATTTTATTTCAACAGTGGTTGCATAATGTATGTTACGCGAGGGGTTGGAAGTAAAGGTCGTGAGAGAGTGAAAATGGTAAGGGGTTGAATCGAAGGTAACAGGATCGAAATGGGATTTAGAGATAATTATATATCGTAATGGGATCGATGGGAATCGTGAGAAAAGGTGGAGACAGAGATTTGAATATTTCTGTGTTTAATTCTTTGCGGTCGAAAATCGGAATATTTTTGCTAAGATAGTTTCATTATCTATTATCATTGAAGATGGATGTGGAGTATCGAAGTATCTGTTTCTGGAAAATTCTGGGTTTCTTTGGACCCAAAGTTTATTAAATATATGTTCTGTTGATTATACGAATGTAATTTGGAATTGGAATAGAGATGAGAGATTTGAACTCTTCTGAACAGAAAAGGCTTAGTACCTTAGGTAAAAGTTAGGTGATGAGAAATTTATATTCTATTTTCGAAGGAATTATTATTAAAAGGAAGAAATTTTTGTGGTTACTATGTCTTTCAGAACGATAATTTTCACAGAAACTTTGGAAGAAAATTAATGAACTTTTTAAGATCTCTCTATCCAAAATCACTTTGTGTATCGGATAAAATTCTACACAACACTTTACGTCAAAGTAATTGTTCCTCGTTCATCAGTTTTCTTCAAGATTTCTAAACCCGAATGAATCGTTTCGAAATATGTTAGAACCGCAACCTTCCAGAAGACAGAAAATATTAAGGACGCCCAATTTTTAGATCCCATGATTCTCGTAAGAGATAACCGTGCATTATGCTAGGCAAAGGTGCCGACTGTTTCTGAAACGAGTCGCGAAGCAAAAATATGCGGATCAGCAGGGTGTAAAATACACTGCACCACTCGCTGTGCTAGAATAAGGCAACGCGCGGGGTGTGTCGTCACGGTGACAAAAATGAGAGAAAGAAAGAAAGAAAGGAAAGGCGAAAAAAAAAAGAAAAGGGAAGAAACTCGGTCCTGCCCTATGGAGATTTGGAACCCACAGAACCGGTTTGCTTCTTTGCATAGTTCACCGGGCCTTTTTTGATGATTTGCACTGCACTTCTACGCTGAACGCGTTCCAAGAAGATGAATATATTTAGTACTTCATTAGTTTAATGGGGCGGTACTTACTAAATTAGAGGACCTTCGCAGAAGTTAGATCTCAACGTCGAAATATGCGGGTCTATCCTATTCTTTTATTTTGACACGTATAAATCGTCCAAGTTATTGGACAAAGGAGATAATAAAAATTTTATATCCTGTCGAGACTGCTTCATTAGAATGATATTGTTTCGTTTAACGGTGAATTTATTTTGATATTCGGTGCAGAAAAATTTCGTTTCAAATAATAATATAATTTTGTAATGTATGATAAACGTGTTCGTAAAAAGAGCACCCTTCGTAAGTCTGATAATTCGTGAAAAGAATTTTATTGCATCCAGCTTCGAAAGAGAACGCAATTGCTTATTTCCCTATTTTTCCGTCCACGTAACATAGAATTTAAAGCACTTACAGTACCGTGCAAAATTATAACAATTATTTACAGATCAACCACTATTTAATAACCATCGCTAAAAAATGCTACCTTTAACACTAGAACTACTGGTGATTAAAGCATATCTATTTGCTTTAATTCCAAAAAATTCAAAATAATGGTTATTTGAAACAATATAAAACGCAAAGGAAATAAATCTTTATACATATTCGTTACAGAAAATCGCAAATAATTCCTAGAAATACACCATTGTGAATTTACAGAATTTATAAGAGAAATTGCAAACCATTCTGACCACTTCGGTAGTTCTAGCGTTAATATCCATCAATCATCAAACAAAGCGTTACTTAAATTAGCCATGAAAAAAAGTTTATATAAGGTGTCTAAATAAGTTCTCGCGATTTATTCAAAAATATATTTATCAATTTTAATCAAAGAAATTTCTTTTGGAATCTACAACATGTCTCGTCGAAGAAATGCTTGATCTTCGAAACGATGTAGTCATCAACCTATTTTTTGACTTCGCTAGATCGCAGAAACTTAATTTATAGATCGCAAGAACTTAATTCGCTCTATACCGTATGTTTTAACTCCACGAATATTACCAATCACGAGACATAAATCTCGTTTCAAATAAAATTGATAAACCTAGCAATGATCGAGTCTGTCCAGCGACGAAACTGTAGGATACGAGGCCGGAATTTTTCCACGATATAAGTGCACATTCCGAAGGGCGAGCATACACGTAACCGTCCCTGAAGTAAAGGCCGTTTCGCATTGGCGACTCGTATCGAGTGTACCGGCTCGCCTTCCTTTTCTTCCAGGCAACAATGAGACACAAAGGGGACGCGTGTGCGCATACGTACGGGAGCCCACAATGCCGTGCAAGTGTTCCCTTTTCACGACGGGTCTTCGTCGTACCGAGTTGTCCCGTTTGCTATTCACAATCCTCTCTTACGATCACAGCCAGTTGCGCCGCTACCATTTGCGGTCGCCGGCAAAATTAGCACCCCTTGCAGTCCCAAGGGTTTCTTCTGCATTTAACTCAGGGTTCGTGGCTAATGGAGCGGTTTCATATAAGGATTTTTGCGAATTAAAAAGTTATCGAACAATTTTTATCGTTGTTGCTTCATTGCAGATTCTAAACTTAGCGCTTCGTGTAATTATCGGGGAATTTTCTGCGTTTAATAGAATTTTGATTTATCGAAATTGTCAAAATGATTAATTCGTAATTTCTTACAGACGTTTCGTGAATTTACTGCTAAACATTTGTATTTTCACGATTTTTATTTGGATTATAATTTATATTATTAGATTATATATTTATAATATTTCAGTTGGATTATAATTACCACAAATTTGTAATCTTTAATGTTTTTTTATTTTTTTTATAAAAGTTCATGAAGCAGTGATAATTTATAAGACTGAAAATTGTAGTATTTTATTTCACTTGGATAAGATTTTGTAATTTTCTGTTAAAAATATAAACGAAGGTTTGTCTCCCTTCTATTGTATTAGGTTAGCCAATACGTTCGTGCAGTTTTTAACGTGTAAATAAATAATTATTTTATTACAAAAAGAAATATTTTTATTCAATAATGTAGCGTCCACTTGAACTGCTAAGTCACCTTTTGTTTCTAAGATTTAAACTAAATTTAGTCGCGTTTCAAACCGCTGGAAGACAATTGTCGCTAAAAACCGCACGAACTTGTTAGTCAATCTAATATATTTCTTTATGTATCTTCCATTTTGATTTCTTTTGTCCAAAGATATTTAATTTTAATTTTAACTACGGTTCGAAGTTAATAAAATACGATACGACAAAAAAACAAATAAAATAGTATGATTTTTTAATTCACTCAATTGTGATACGAATCTTCGTTCACACTGAAACCTATATGTTTATAAAAATTTACATTCCTTAATATTCTGAAATGTAAAAATATTCATGATATCCATTATCTTCGATTCACATCGAAGAATTAAACTCGCTTCGGATTTCTCGCCCAGCTTGATAGACAAACTCTGTAATTCCCGCGAAGATGAGTACCAACGGATCACATCAATCCTATCTTCGACCCCGAAGCAACGTTACTTCACGCAGACCTTGCTCTCTCTCTCTCTCTCTCTCCAATACGAATGGAACGATCGCCAGTGAAATGACACCTCGGGCTCTCCTTTTAAGCACGAGCGAATCCTTTCACACGGCCTGTCTCGCCCATCAAACAATCTTTCCACCTCAAAATTCCGGACGATCAATTACTGATTCGTGCCCATTAATCGATCAGCCTCGAAAAGCTGGGCACCCAAACTTTCCAGTCTCTCTTCGAGCTTGTTTCGCACTTTCTACGCGTTCGAAAGTAACGTTTTCGAAATCTGACTCGAAGAAATTCCGATGCAAAATTAACTTCCGAGCGAATTAACTTATTAACCCTCTGTAGCTCGAATTTTGTCTGCTTATTGGAGAAAAAATTACGATTGATTACAGTTTTTCACTCTGATTTGAAAATTATAGAGGACTGGAAAGGAAAGTCGTATCTTTGTTTAATGTAATTTAATAGAACTCGTTGATGAATTATAAGCTATTATTTTTTGAAATTGATACTGCCAGTTTTCAGAAATCAACGATGCCTAAACAAAAATTTCAATGTCGGTCCGTTCAGAGGTGGCGCTTAACGTGTTAAAAACACAGTGGTCCCATAACACTGTCTCTGTGAATTTCGCAAAAATGGAAGTTAAAAAAAATTAAATCAATGCTTATGCATCCGAAATTAAACCCACCCAATGCATACAACTCGATATTAACCCTCTATAGCCCGAATTTTGTCTGCTTATCGGAGAACAAATTACGATTGATCACAGTTTTTCACTTTGATTTGAAAATATTTTATCTAATGATTACCGTAGATTGATCGTGGTGTCGCTACAGTAATACAGTAATCAAATTTAATAGTGCAGCGATAACGAAACAAGATTAATTTTTTAAAATATAGATACATCAGTTTGTAACTTTTAATTCACACGGTCCCATAAAGGGTAAATAACATTGCATTTTACTTTTTTCCTTTCGAAGTTCTGTACATTTTTACACATCGACGATCGTTTCGTTCGATTCCTCACAAATTAAAAAATCTGGACTCAGGTTCTCGCATCGAGATCTCCAATTGAAGCGAACAAAGTTCTGTTAACAAGTCGATGATACAGGAAGAAAGCAGTTCTCGACACAGAACGAGGAAGAAGGCATACGAGCATATAGTCAGGGTCATTAACTGGTAATAGCTCGAAACACGTAGCGTGACCTAACCTATCTTTGGTGAACCGTGGTTAGGTCGTTGAAGGAACGAGCCACGTAGGTGGTGAACGCGATATTATTTCGTTTTAACGAGGCACCGACTAGACCTGTATTTACGTCGGTCATCTGTCATTGGCTAGTTCCTTTCGATTCGTTATCACTGCGTGTCAATAACGGACAGATTATGGAGCCGTTATCGATACTTCCATTGATTGAATGTCGTTTAGGTAATCAAGATTCGATGAAGAAAATGGGACTGAAGCAATGAATGGGACTTTCTGAATGATAATGTAAACGATAATGATCTACCTAGATCAGTTTCTTTTTTTTTTTTATTTTTGTCATATACTTAACCCTTTGCGGACGACCACTCTTTCGAGTCTGATTCGTAGCAGGTGGAGGATAATTTCTGTATGGAACGAGATTATAAACTAAACATGTAAATAATTATGCGGAAAATAAAATAGAAAACAAACACATGATCGATGAAACTTCGCATTGGCGTCTCCTATTCGTCCGTCGCTGTAGAGCTAACATTCGACTTAGGAACCAAATTATAATGTCGCCGCAGCGGCGACGTTCGTCCGCAAAGGGTTAAATGACTACGTTAATTGGTATCAAATAAGATTTCTCCCTTTATTTAAATTTTGAACTAAAAGAAGAACACACTTTATATTATAGTTCACACTTTATATTCTTTTCGTATATACCTTATTGCAGTTTCAAGTATTTTATATCCCTCGTATTTTACATTTTACACTTCTATATTTACACCTCTACTCCGCACCCTTTTTGCACAAGGAGATTATCCCGTAAACAGGTAAGTAAATAAATTATTTATAATCGGTACCATTTTTGCCTCGCCAAGCCTCGCAGAATGTTGTCTTAAAGAATAACATAAATAAAAGACGCGTAACAAATACCCAATTATTTCCACATCAATAAAAGTTACTTCAACGCAAACTTTACTTACACTTTTAGCCAATACTGTAACAATACCAGCAGCCACGATCACCGCAAATTTTTATAATTTTAACCACTCGTGTCATGTACAATTATAACCAACACCATGCATATTAATACTATTAATACCACACTANAAAAAAAAAAAAAAAAAAAAAAAAAAAACAGGAACGGGAGCAGAGGTGTTTCCTTGGCGCACGCTCACCGAGAAATGATACGCTACCTGAGCTCCCGAGACCTTTGCGTAAACAACACCGTACCTGGCCGAGCTACGTGACTCCGTCCACTAAATTTCACGTTTCGCGACGAGTGTTTACAATTTTTCCGTCATCAGAAATATCGCGCGCCCCGTTATTCGACGTTTCATTCTGTTCGAAAGGGAATCGAAAGCACGGCTAAGCACGACCGCCCAGAGAACGTTTTGTAATCGCAGGTGTTGGCCAATTTTTCCTGTCCGCCATTCATACGGGCCGGATAAGGTCTGTCAGGCTTTCCAACCGCGGAAAATTACACGTCTGCCAACGACAGAGCTGCGCTTTTCGACGCAACGGAACACAAACGATTACGACGCCCACAGCTGCAATTTTCTGCACTGCCCCGGCGGACTTCGCGAATTGAATTTGGACAATGCACGCCACGGGGGTTTTCAACGCGGGCTCAACAAGTGTACACGAGCGTTTTTTTGTCGACGGTAATTCGCTTGAATCAACGAACGACGTTGATTGCCTCGCTTTTTAGAAATTCTGGCATTTTGTTTCTGTTTGCAAAGCTGTGTCGATATTTTCACAGGAGCGTTGCTTGCTGTTCGAATTGTTCGGCGATTTTCAGTATGTGTATTTAACGCGAAAACTTTTCAGGAGGCTGGATTAACTGCTATCTAGTTAGATTTACTGCATTATTGATTAATTGCTTCAATTTTTGATCGCAAGAATTAAGATTGAGAATAAATTGGAGAGACTTATTTATCAGAAATGTTTTCGGAAAATACCGTAGCATATATCTTAGAAGACACTGTCCGTTAACAGAAAATATTAATGGAAATATTAATTACAGGAGTGAAAAATAATTAATACAAGTAGTGAAAAAAATTACTAAAAAATTGTCCGACTTTCATGTTTACTGAACATTTCATA
Source organism: Ctenoplectra terminalis (assembly GCA_019453375.1). NCBI lineage: Eukaryota > Metazoa > Arthropoda > Insecta > Hymenoptera > Apidae > Ctenoplectra > Ctenoplectra terminalis. Next base: position 67,676 of record SMSQ01021512.1, on the reverse strand, counting down.
TAATTATAGAATAAATTGTTTAATTAAGTTAAAGGAACGGTAAAGAAATAATTAATAAAATTACTGCGAAGAAAATTATTCAAAATTATCCAACTTTCATATATCGCAAACATTTAATATAATTATAGAGTTTATATGTTAAGAATTAATTAACACAGTTGGTCATCCGAAAGAAATTCATTTGTAATATGAAATGTAACAGTCCAGTTGCAAGTTTCACCTGTCGCTAATGATCAAGCTGTAAAAAAAAATGAATACTGATTAAAAAAAATTAATTATTGATCCGAATTCTGATGTTCAAGATACGACTCTGTTCGACGTAACTACGATACACGGAAGATCGCCGGATGCTCACCGAGCAGAGTTCCTACGAGCACGGATAATTACCGCGAAAGCAACAACACGCGTTTCCGCGTCGTCGTAGATCGTTCAACGACAATATGTGGGTGTTTGTCACGGAGATATTGCGATTATAGGCAGCTGCCAAGGCTTTCTCCATTGTCCTGAATAATTATTCACGGTGACAGTCGCGCTACGTTCCGCTAACCGTATGCAGTCTCATTTACTTAAAGCCATCGACGAACACGATACGAGCGCCTACTTAGGAAAAGAAAGAAAGAAAAAAAGAAAAAAAATACTTCATTCGAATGGATACTCGCGACAAAGGTCTAAAAATTCTATTCAAGCTTCAACCTAATGGATGCCTCTATTCAATGCCGCGATCCAATCCGTCGAACGTACCCTTTGAAACATCGAAATCAACTATCTATTCATCCCTTCGAAATTTGCCATACACGGAGAACCCTTTAATCAAAATTAAAATTCTTTTCCTTCTATTTTTGCTTTTTAACTACATTTTTTTTCCCCTTTTTCCTCTAATTCTGCTGGACAAGATAATTGATTTATGTGTATTGAAAAGGCTCCTATAGAGTAATTTCAGGTGAAACGGCCTTGCAGGTCGGATAAAAGTAGGCTGCGAAAGTTTTTTTATTTTTTTTTTATCAGTATACTGATTATTATAAATATTAATATTATAAATCCACGTGGATTTACTTCAGCAAATATATTTTTTCAGTTTAGTTTAGCGTGTAACTTAAAAAAAAAAAAAATAAATAAAATAGGCCATCACACCTCAACTTACCCTAAATATTGTGATTAATAAAATGTTTAAATTTTATATCTTTTATAGGAAAGCTACAGATTTTCCATATTTTCTGATATGTCGCATATTTAAGTTTGCAAAATGAATTGCATAAAATACATCAAACATTGCATTAATCAAGACGGAGATAAGAAATGGTAAATAGTCGGCGCCGAAGATAATTTGGCCAAAAATATACTCGCAAGAAGCGTATCTACTGGTAGACGAGAAAAAGACTGCGATCATTCTGCTAACTCGATGAAACAGTCGTAGCTTTTATCTTTCTATTCGTAAAAAAAAAAAACAGGACGTCTCGAGTGTGAAGAATCCCTCGGGCAATTTAGTCAATCACATCTCGAGAAGACGTTCTTTTCAAAGGAGCCCGATCTACCTGTATCGTATAAAGGTCAAAGAAATATGCGGTCACGAGACTTTGAGCCCACAAACGTGCCTGTCAAAACTATTAACTTCAATGTGCCAACGTGGGAATGCCGTGACTCTCAATGGACCGCTACAATGACTTACCCAGAAACCGTAACTACTTAGCGTACAATGGTAACAACGAAAGAATTTATGCGAACCGGTTAAGATGTTATCTTACTGCGAGAAGTAAGCGTAATTTTATTTAATCGCCAGTCCCGCAATGTGTAACCGAGTGTTTTTTTTTTTTTTTTTATTTATATCGACCTATCTCAGTCATCGATGCGATAAAAAATGTCTTCTTGAAGAATTTATATTAGAAGTGTCATTATTTCTCTATGGAAAATATTATATGAACTTGTTATTTTGAATTAGTCTAAGTTTCGTCTTAATTATTCCATAAGTTATAATTTAATAATACAAAATTTATTTTTTCTTTATTTTTTCTTTATTTATTATTTTTTTTTCTTTTTAGTTAAAAAGAATATTTAATAGTATACGAAATAAAAAATAATATTTTGTATTTTTTAAGTGTAGGTTACGTCGAGAAATTAATTTTCCTCGTACGGTGTTCTAATTTTGTTAATTAATATATTTATATTATATGGTGTTATTCGCTATGAAATTTATTGCATTGTAGTATGTATTATTTCTAAAATAGTACCAAGGCTCATCTTATCTAATGATAAGATGTAGAACGACGAAGAATTCATGGTACGACGTCTCGTGCACCGGAACTCATTTATCGGGGAACGAAAGAAATGAGTGATATTTCTCGTGCTCTAGTTCTACAGTTCAGGAAAGACTCTCTGGCGGAAGCGTAAGACGAAACGCTAAGGTTCGTTGGAACGACGAGCTCTGAATCGTAATTAACGATTCCGGGAATTACTTTCCCAACCGTATTTACTGGCGCGAGGATTTAGACTGTAAAACGCATCGAACGTTTCCGCAACCTTGGTTACAATTATCGAGAAATCGTCTCGTGAGTTGTTATGAACATGATATTTTACATGTCTCACTCAGCGCTCCGTTATTTATTAATATAAAATTAAGTTTTATAATTTCTAAATTAAATCTTAAAGTGTTTCTATCTAGAATACTTGTAAAGATCTAGAATATAGATAAAATCTAAGAATGAATACTGTATTACGATCCTAAGTAACTACCGTAAAAAGTAAAAAAGAGTCATGGAATTCAGTTTTACCATTTCTAAATTATTCTTGGAATATTTTTTGAAGCACGGATTATAAATATTTCTAAGTTTCCAGAACATAGATAAAATCCCAGAATAAATACCATACTCTAATCCTAAATAACTACCAAAGTAGAAATTAAAAAAAGATTTTAAAACTGAGTTTCACCGTTTCTAAATTAAATCTTAGAATATTTTTTAAAGCAGGAATTTAAAATTATTTCCAAGTTTCCAGAACACAGATTAAATTCCAGAATAAATACTATACTCCAGTCCTAAATAACTACCAAAGTAGAAATTAAAAAAGAATTTAAAAACTGAATTTCACCATTCCTAAATTAAATCTCACAATATTTTTTTTAATCACGAATCCAAAATTATTTCTAAGTTTCCAGAACATACATAATACCCCAGAATAAATATTATACTCCAGTCCCAAATAACTACCAAAATAGAAATTAAAAAAGAACGAAGAAACTTTTCTAAGTTTCCAGAACACAGATTAAATTCCAGAATAAACACTATACTCCAGTCCCAAATAACTACCAAAATAGAAATTAAAAAAAACAAACAAACTAAGTTTCACCATTCCCAAATTAAATCTCACAATATCCTCTTAACCACGAATCTAAAATATTTCCAAACTCCCAGTACACATACAAAATCCCCTCGTTTGCTCTCCAAAAAACAAGCCCAAAGAAACCAACTCTCACGACCGTTCATTTCCTCCAAATCACTGTTCCCCTGTCATCGCCGCGTGTCCACGTCACCCTGCCGGACCTCCCCGAAACTGCGTTTCGATCGGTTCCTTTCGCTGCTTTTTCGCGGATTATTTTGAACCTCAGTCACGAACCTCGCAGGGCACGCTTCGGGCGCAACGAACAGAGAAACTCAACCAACACGAGAGCGAAGAAGAACGAAACGGGAGAACATAAACACAAAGAGGGACACGCCAAAACGACCGAAAAAGAAAACAACCCCCTTACGAATTTCTTCGGAGGCTCGGGGCGGACACGAGCGAGGACGAGCCAGGACGAGTCGGAAAGGTAGGCGCGAGTAATTCCTTCTTATTATTCGTCTCTTCCTACGATATTCATAAAACGAACGCGCACAAAAGCGACGAACCGAGCGTGCGATACCTCGGCTCGCGGCACACGCTGGTACCAGCGAGCTAGATTGACAATAAAGCGCGATAATGCGCTCTTCGAAGTGCGTTTACTCGTTGCCATGATTCCGGTTGGACGATCTCGACCCAACGGTCGTCGACGATCCCTCTTCTATGCACTCGCGTCATTTTTCACGGAAGATTCAATCGACCAAGATAAACACATATCCCAGAGGTATCGCTGTATCATTATTGTAACATCGACCGGGGGATACTCCATTATTCCGGGGAAACCGAGCCGATTCCATGCCACACTCGACCCGCTGACTGCTGCTGCGCTCGATTATGCTCAGCTGCATCCTCTGAATCGCTCGTGCGAGCTGCGTTGCATAGGTATGGAAATATTGCCAACTCTTTTGAGCACGAAAGGGGTGGTATAGAGAAACAGACGGGGGATGACGAGGAAATTTTTGCGAGTTATTGTGCGTTCAATGGTAAAATTGTCGAAGATTGGGATATACTTGTTTTTATCAAAGAAGTTGGAATGATAGGTATCTTAACACTAGAACTACCGAACAAGTCAAAATTATTTGTTCGTAATTTCTTATAGAAATTTTAGAAATTTACAATAATGAATTTTTGAGGACTTTCCACAATTTTTTGTAAACAATATGTGTAAAGAATTGTTACCCTTATTGTAAGTATTTTTTGAAATACCTATCATTTTGATTTCTTTGGTGCAAATAACTGTACTTTAATCGCCGGTAGCTCTAGTGTTAATAAAATATGTAATGCAAGAGAAATAATAATAAAGAATAACTTTATCCGTATTTTTTTACAGAATGTTATGGGAAATTTCTGGGAAATGTATCGCGGTAAATTTATAAAAATTCTACGAGAAATTATGGATTTGCTGGTTTGACAATTTCGATAATTGTAGCAAAAATTTGTGGACGACGTTGATACATTAAAATGATGTTAAGAATTTTTTAGAATTAATTGTCTTTGTGGAATTTAAGATTGGTCACAATGGAGACTAAGTAAGTTATAAAATATTCAATTTTTATACATTAACATATGTTACGATAAAGATTTAATCAAGTTCAATGAAATGTGTGAAACCACGTAAAAGAAACGTTATCGTTCACTTTTTAAGGGTTGATATATTATTTTAAGTGTGCCGTAACCACAAAACTATTTGAAACAAAGAAGACACTCAGTTACAGCTCTAAATAATTATTAAAATAGTACTAATATAATATTGAATATTACAGAATGCAAGCGGAATCTTTAACGAAATTCTGTTCCGTATAAATCATCGAGTTCCTCTGCAGACCCGATTGTCGTTTCCCCGTTTCCTTTCCCGGCAAAATGGACTTCGCGCCACACCGCTCCGTGGACTTCGCAATTTAGTGCGTGCCAGCATGATTTACGGCGGCGAGGAATGATATTTCGACTTGAGTTTCTTCGGCTAAAGGCGTGTTTAGACGATGCGATCTAATGAGCAAAGCTCGCGGTTTCTAGCAATGACCGACAAACGGACACTGTTGATTCAAAGTAGCTTGGGATCACTTTCTTAATTGTCACCATTACTCGAGCGAAACCGTCTTAAAATACTCTGTTAATAGTAGACTGACACAAATTTTTGTTCAATAAAAAAAAGCTCTCATCTTGAGAGCCTCTTTGAATTGTTACTCCGAGAAAATGAAATTTTAAATCGGTGAACTAACAACAGAATAATTTAAGATAGTCACGTTAAGGGATGCACCCTGTAAAATACAATATTAATTTTTTTTTATCAACTCGATATTAATATTCTGAGTATTAGTGGCAATTATTTTATTTTTTTTTATTTTTGATTTGGTAGATACTTTATTGACAAATTTTTTAACCCTTTGCGGTGTTATGTCAAGCCAGACTCGACATTTTTATTTTGTTCCATTATTTTTATTTCTCAGATACGATACATATTCTTTTATATTAAAATTTAATTTAATGAAAAATTTTCTATGCAGATATCTTATTGGTTATGAAAAGTGTTGGGATTCACCGAGAATATGTGCATACCCCCGCAACGCGTAAGACCCACCAGCTGCAAGGTCTTTTTTGACCTGTGCTTTATCGCACTCTCTGCTGACCAGCCCGAGGATTCCCGAGGACTAGTCAGTCTGTTTTAGCCGCCAGCACTCCCACATTGAAGACCGGCACCACTTTAACACTACAGTTTTTTTAATCACAATAGTATTTTCATATTTCTCTTTTCTACTAAACAATATCTATTTCCTAGGATACGTGTACTTTTCCACCTACGATTTTATTAAGAATAAAAACAGTTTCCACAGCAAACGCTGTTTTACCATTTTTTAATAAATATTCCAACAAAAATATGAAAATTTAACCAAATTATTGACAGTTTTTAAAAGTAGACTATTAATCTTTTAGCTTACGATTTCTTCAAACTTCATTCATGTTAGCGATAGCTTCTCACCGCTTTGACACTCTGTTAAACGCAAAGTATCGAAATATTACACGTATTTTGTATTTCCTAATTTTCAATCTTGTAAATTGAAGTTACAGTTAAAGTTAAAATTGAACTTTATCATAAATATCGTGCGTTTTTATTGTATTTTAGCCAGAATCAGCGTCGCGAGTGTGACTCGTGGTTATAGGGCAAAGGGTTAAAGATGAAGTAGTTAGGCTAAAGTGTGGAATGTAGCTCGGACCGCAAAGGGTTAAGGCAGTATGATTCTAATTTTATTTATTTCGATTCTTGAATTTCTTGGAATGCGCTGTGATTCCAATCTTTTGGCCGATGGTGTATGAAAATTTCAAGGATCTCGGGTCTATTAAGTGATTTATGCTTTTTGATGCTCTCCTATCGAAAGTCCAGAGAATTCATACGGTTCAATTGAATGCAAACGTCCACCAGCAACTCGATAAATCAAGTTCAACTGGCGTAGGAAAGTTGAACTAGGCTCGAACGAAGGGGACCTCGATTTTGAAGTTGATTCAGCCGGCTGTCTTTGGGTTTGCTACATTTTAGTGCTGCTTTATATGTATCTATTAATTGTTTTTCATTTATGATAGATTGGTTATTAGGTAACGCATTTTGCTTTCTCTTTTGTGCAACGCGAATCGAGGTTTGAGCTTGTAAGCTGGGACAGTAGATTAAGTCTCGAGTAACTCGTTTGTTCTTTATGGCTGGTATATTTTAATATTCAGTCATGTGTATCCATTAAATACTCGATGTGCTTTACAAACTGTTCATTTCGGAAATTAAAATTTATGCGTACTTTTGTCGTAAAAAGAAAATTATAAAATTTACTGTGATACTCTTAGGTAAAGTATTGAAATTACTCGGATAAAATATTTGTTGCGTTGCTTCGTAAATATTTACCAACCGATTATCTATAATATAATCCTGTATTTCTAATAAAAATTAGTCGTTGTTTCTTCTAATGTTTGGGGCTATAATTTGAGTTAGTATATGCTTTGTTAAATAAGAACCACGAAGTTGAGTGTATTAATGGCACCTGCGAGTTAAACTTTCTTTTTTTTATAGTAATGTATAGTATTTAATATTGTTAAACGTTACTAAAAATGAAATTATATTTTATGGTAACGTTTTGTACGACGAACTAAGGATTTATTCTTGTAAACGAGATACAAAGTGTACACGATAAAGGTGGGTCGGTCTAAACGCGCCTTAAGCCACGAAACTTTCGTCCGAAATACGCGGCAATCGTATTTCATCGTCGAAACAGACAGGCCAAAATTACAAGGAGGACGGTGCGCGTCGATTCCACGATACTTTTTTTTTCCTTCTTCTCGTTGTACGTTAAAAAATATTGCGGCAATCGTAACGAGGCAACGACAAGACGATGATTTACGTGTCGATTAATGCACGGTTACCGTGACAGCAGGAAAATAAAAACGCCTGATAAATATCTTTAAAAGCGTTGAACTTGTGTTCACTTAAGAAAAGAGAGGCATAAGAATCTCTCACTGTTACAAGCAACCATAAAGAAGAATTGTAGAAATAACGTGTCCATTTCAAGTAAAAGGAACTTTAAAGTAAATACTTATAACACGAGGTGTTCCTTGCCAGGTATGAAAAAATATTCTCACACGATGTACCTACTGTAACAAAAAATTTTATTTCCCTATTATTATCAATAAAGTTGCAACAATATTTCTATACGATGCACCTCCTCTAAGTAATATTGTATTTCTATGGTATTACCAATAAGTTGCAACAGTGTTTCAATATGGTACATCTATTTTAAATAAAATTGTATTTCCTTATTATTACCCATAAGTTGCAACAAAATTTGAAAATAATCTATCTATTCTAAATCAATTTTTATTACCCTATTAATTACCCATAAATTGCAACAAAATTTCAAAATAGTGTACCTATCCTAAATAAAATTTTATTTCCCTATTAATTACTCATAACTTTGAACAAAATATGAAAATAGTTCGTTCAACGATATTTTTATATTGTATCTATTCTCTTGTAATAAGTAAATAAATATTTATTACAATATTAATATTATTATAAATTAATTTTTATTCGTATCTATTCTAAATAAAATTTTATTTCCTTATTAATTACCCATAAGTTACAACAAAATCCAAAAAATAGTATATCTATTCTACCTAAAATTTTATTCCCCCATCACTACCAAGATATTTTACCAATATGCAACCAACATTCACAACCGATTCAAAACACACTTCCTTCAAGAACACCAGCAAATCCAACGTAACACTTGGAACAACTTTCGATAACCACCTTCCGCGCGGTCACCCTTAACAAAGATCCCGGACAAATCGAGAAGTATCGAAGTCCCCCCCTTTACGGGCCCTAATTCGACCGCTAACGAGACGGCTTGGCGTGTCGGGGAACAATGGAGCGCGCGAAATAAAACGGCGAGAGGGGCCACGAAGGCAGCCCATGGAAACGGCCGATCCCCGTGAAAAGGCGGCGCTAATGAGTCACAGTTACGACTTGTAAAGAAATTTTCTGCGGCGGTGGTACAAGGGAACGGCGCTACGTTACGTGACAGCGCGCGGTCAGTTGATTTATGAGAAACTAGACCGATAATTAGAGACTTAACGGTACTTGTCGCCGAGGATTTTTCTCGGTGACAGGTTTGTCGCGGGGCACCCGTGACACGGATCCGAGAGTACGAGCGCGGCAAGATTTCACGATCGAAACCGAGCGTGCTCCACCGTGGTCGTAACGGCGTTCTTCGTTTCGTACTTCCGACAAACGGTGCATGAAAGCTCGCCACGAATTTGTCCGGCGACCTGGTCTACGAACAATTCGACAAGTCGACGTCGTTGACAATGATTAATTCCTTGCAGATCCTGGCAGCCGATACGCGTTGGTCACCGCGGTGCGGACGAGGAGAGAGCATGTGGGCTCCGTTACACCGCGAATCGGCCACGGAACCGTGAAATCGAACGCGGTTCCTGAACTGTTCAAATTGACCGATCCTAGAGAAACGATGCAGCGTGGCGAGACCGGGAGAAAGTTTCTGGGAAATTTTGGGAAAGAAAATGTACGATGGGTATACCGAAGGGGTGGTTAAACTTTTGCTGTTCGCGTCACAGAAGTCACTTGGAAAGAATGCGGGTCTGTTTGGTCAGAGTGGAAGAAACAGGCTTCGTATCGCGCGCATTTGTTGATTCTCGCGTACTATTTGCCGAAATTGTGGCATATATTGGTCGGATCGTGTGACAGCAGAGAACTGAGCGAAAGACACTTGCCGCTGTCCACGGGTGACTTCTTGAGCGACGCGTATGGTACTTACCAAGGATGTTACAGAACGTATTGACACGCGTCGATTTTGACGATGTTGAAAAAATATTAGACACGTATTTTTTTTATATCGGCCATCGTTCGCTTTGAAGATGTTATATCGGCCCTCAAAGTAGGGTGTAAGAATTTTTAACTAATTAAATTTTTTAGAAACTTTTTACACGGTTGTATTTGGGATTGCAAAATATAAAATTGTACATTTAAACTTTTTTTCTGTCTCCAATAGTTTTCGAGATATACTGACAAACAGGTTTTTCACCCCTTACTTTGAGGATTAATTTGTTCAAAGTGAATGATGGTTGATATAAAAAAATACGGGTTTAATATTTTTTCGTGATCTATATCATATCAAAGTTTCATAAAAATTGGCGTGTGTCAACTCTAAGATTCCTTGTTAGCTACTGTATGGTGGATTCCCTGTAGACAGGGTTTTAGGACGAAATATATAATGACTTCAATCAGAACGATGTTTTGGAAAGTACTTTTATAATGGCTTTCTGTTGTTCTCCTCAATTTTTAATTATTAAAAAATCTACATTCAGTATTCTATAATTACTCTGAAACACTTCAACCTTCTCTATTCAAAGGACTTTCTTTAACCCTCTATAATCAGAATTTTATCTGCTTATAAGGAAGAACTAATTATAGTTTCTCATTTTTATTTGAAAGTGTTTGACACAATAATTCTTACAAATGATACCAGCACACTAATCAATTAATAGAAAAATAACAAAATATATATATATAAGCATGTAACTTCTAAGTCTATTAACCTTCACCAAAACTATTAAATTTCTTATAAAAATCCTATAAAGATACAAAGCTACGTATTAGGTATCATTTCATAATTTTCTACGAAAAGTATGCATAAATTTCTTTTCTCACATTATATAATTTTCTATAAAAAATATGCATCAATTTTTTTTCTCACATTATATAATTTTCTACCAAAAATATGCATCAATTTCTTTTCTTACATTATATAATTTTCTACCAAAAATATGCATAAATTTCTTTTCTCACGTTATCTAATTTTCGATAAAAATTGATTTTCATTCTTCCGGCACGAGTTCATATATTTTAATCGGTACGTCTAACGTTAAGCTCCGTTACCTCTTCGGACAGTTCCGTTTCTCACGCGCGTTTCCCGGATAATCCGAAACGACGCGGGGCAAGTGAGCGGTGCACGGCCTTCAGTTATCGGGCCCGGGCAATTAGTCAGGATTAAAGGGAACCTGGTCGAGCGGCCGATCGACGAACCCGCGGGATCGTCGTCGGTGCCCGTGGCTCTTCTAAAAGGCGATTTAATGAAATGCAATAAAAGCCGTGTTAATGCAAATCCGGCCCGGTATATATCGCGAATAATACAGTTCATTAGTAAACGGACTCCGCGTGTCGCGGAGCGTCGCTCGCCGGACCACTTGCGTGTACGCATATTCAAATGAGATGTACACGTGCATGTGTATATACGCGCGAGCTGCGTGTCTCACGTAACGTACCGTTTAAAATAGCACGCGAGCCACCGGACGTCCCGAGTGAACGATGGGGATCCTGATTTTTACGATTTGTGTTATCTGGAATCCAGGAACACGTATCCAGTATTGTTTCGTGGCAACTTCCGTGAGATGGACGACGTTCAGAGGTTATTTTATTTATTTATTTTTTTTATAGCATTGGTAGGGTCAGGAATATTTTGTTTGAGTATATATTAGGAACGTTGTTTGACTGGAAGATTGGTAGAATTTTTAATGACGTTTTTGTTGTTTCTTGTCTGTGATATTTTTGGATCATAAATATTGCAATAGTTTGAAATGAATTATTATGCTTACTGCCAATTTTTGTGTATTAAACTGACTCTAGAAATATTTCGTAAGTAACAAGGGTGACAATATATAAAAAGAATTAGTTGTAGAAACATTATAAAACAATCGCTGCAGGAAAATCAGTCTTTCCATTCGTTTCTTCATCGTCAGTAGTTTCAGTGTTAAATTTCATTCCCTTCGCACACCTTTGCTTTCACATACCCGATTAACATTGTCAAGCAAAACATTTCCATCTATTTCCACTAACTTCCAATATAACGATTCCTTCGATTTCTTTCTTTATCACCTTCACTACCCAGAACCTAATATTCCCATTGCTGTCATTTTCTGTGCATTAAATTGACTCTAGAAATATTTTGCGAATAATAAGAGTTCAGGAGACGGTAGATAAAAAAAATTAGTCGCAAGAACATCATAAAACGAACGCTGCAGGAAAATCAGTCTTTCGATTCGTTTCTTCATCGTCAGTAGTTTCAGTGTTAAATTTCATCCCCTTCGCAACCATTTTTCTTTCTTGTATACAATTAACATCGCCAAGCAAAACCCAACAGTCCTATCTATTTCCATTCATTTCCAATATAACGATATATAATGATTCCTTCGATTCTTTTTCTTTTTTAACAACTTCACCAAACAGATACCAATATTTCCATTTATTTCCAACACATTTACTTCATTGGTTTCGTATTGAATCAACGTTTTCCTGACGGTCAAATTGCGTGGTTGCTAATAACCCAGTCGGGTTGATGCAACTTTAAAAATAAAAAAAAAAAAAATAATAATTCCTTTTCTGTTTCTCTTTTTTTTCTTTTCTTTTCTATTAATCATCCACTAGGAATCATCTACAAAGCTCGTGTTATCATCCACCGCGATGCGTTCAATAACCATCGATTCAGCACAGCATGTACCAGCGAGCTAAGGGGGCTCGTTACAAGCGTGCTACGCTCCAGCACCGTTTCGCGCTAGATTAATGGCACGCTTTCGATTTAAATAAATCAAGGGGGTTAGCTGCGCTGCTATCGTGTTCCCGTGTGAATATACGCGCTGCAAGGGTCTCGCTATCCGGTGCCTTCGTCGAGCTCACGAAGTGATCCGCACGCAACCACCGTGTGCACGGTGTTGCTGGCGCTGCTCAGAGCGAAGCTGCTGATCGCAGAGCCGCATTCTCGGAGCAGAATTAGAGACAGTACTATTACGGGGCATAAATTAAGCCCGATATTTTCGACGGCTGAAACGAGAGGGAGAACGAGTCCTGGAAGCGAAACCGTGCCCGGTATCGTGCTATCGAGCTCACCATTTGCGTTTAGCTTCTTTTTTCGGGGGCAATCCCTCGGAAACCGGATTTCCACGACACTCATAATTATTCAGCGTAATGAAGTTCGTATTGCGGATCGAAAGCTGGTTCCCGTGCGAATACTCGTGAAATTATTTCTGGATATCGAACCGAGTCGCCGATCGAGCTCGGTACTGTACGGAAACTTGAAAGAGTTTAGGTAAACTACGGAAAATTCTGTCGATTGAACGAAGCATCGTGAACGGATTTATATTTGTCGATGGTTTGAAGAATTTTTAATCGTCGCCGTTGAAGTTCACCGAGAAAAAAACTTAGCGTATCCGCGTTATAATATTCTTAAAGAAAAAGGAAAAAGAAAAAAAAATATGGACAAATGATTCCTTCTCGGGCATCATAAAAATTCCGATCTCTGAATCTCCAAAGATTCCTACGTTCTCCTTAGGACGCATAATGATTGCGTACTTTTGCTCGATAGCGTATATCCGCTGCACGCTACGCGAAACAAGGACCAAAACAAGGATCGAGCAACGGTAAAACGTCACCGTACCCGAACGATTCTTAATTACCACGGTCACGAGATACAGCACTCGCGGTCGCAGGCTCTCACAGGGGTGTATATCAAGCGTATCATATCGCGGCGAGCCGATTTTTCCCGTTTCCCTCCTGGTCGTACGAAATCGAACAAAATCGACCGGCCGTTCAGTCCCTAATTGAAGATCAACGGTAAAATGCCACCATATTCGACGTCCCGTAATTGCCGACCAATAAAGGTCGCTTATCTGATCCCTCGCCGCGCTATGGTTTCTAATTCGAACGGTATCAGCGACCGCTGGTAGCTCGCCTCGTTAGGCCGTGCCTTCGATAAAGAGGCGAAAGAACGGTCTCGTTGCCGTTGATCGGGGCGCCGGCAAATTAAGCGCGACAAATGTTACGTTTCCGCGTACAGACACGATTGTGCGACACGGCACTTAATTTAGATACAAGTTCGCTACACCGAACCGGGCACCGTCGACACGGAGGCTCGTAAGATGTAACGATACATGGCGGTAGAGATGCGGACCGGGGATACCGAGTGGTCGGGATTTAGATTTTCTTTTAGGTTTTTGTTTCGTTATGGTTTTTAGGTTCTACGAACGAATAGGTTGGAGCGGAGATGATCTATGCGAAGTTATGTGTGGCTAGATGCGAAGAGGTTTGTCAATAGGTGAATAGGTGCAGGGTAAGCGCAATCTTAACATCTCGAGAAAGTGTTGAAATTCGCAGGTAATACACTAAACTAGTGGCTAAGCATGCGTAGGAAGATGAACTATGATTGCAACGTTACTTAAACAGTGACTGACGGAGAGTATTTCAGCGAACTTTGACTTTGAAAGAATTGTAGAACCGGGGTAATTTTAGCATTGGTAGATGGTAATTTTTAAAATTGCAACAGCGTCAGGAATGGAGTGATATTGTGTTGTGATTTAATTCCTATAAATGATTTCTGAAATTATTGGCGATATTGAAAGATTATAAAAAAAAAAAGAAAGTTGAAGGAACAGGGCTTCGAGAGTTATTGTAATAATTAACTTCGTTGCAACGCAACCTGCATTCTCGTAGAACCGAATTAAAATTAGAAGCTTGTGCTCTCGTTCGCCATTCATTTTTGAGGGTGGAACTTATAATAAATTTCAAAATACAATACTATTTGTAATATAAATATATCTGAAATATAAAAATATTACAAAATAATTTTAAACGATACAAAGTAAAACAGAGCATCCTGTATATTGGAGCAAAGTGTTTGTGTCTTTTTTTCATTCATCTTAAACACGCACGCTCAAATATCGACAAATCCGTAAAAATTACGATTATCGTCTGAAAAAATTACGCGTCAAACATTTTTATTGTCTGTACCATCATAAATCCTTCGATCCCTGAAGGGAAAGAGGACGAAAGCTCTGGCGCTTCTGCCAAGTTACTTAGTTACTCCCACGTGCGAACGATCCTTAAGGATTAATACATTGCGAAACTCCGTGCGCGCATGAATCTGGTCTTTATGGGCTCGAAGCTTCAAGTGTTCCCGGGTGGTCCGAATTTTACCGGCGCCACGTTACGTGTCGGGCATCTGCAGCGTTTGCCCTCGAGCGATACGTGTTATGCTAATTGTTCCGAATACGCTGCCATAAATATTTTTTATTACGTTTCACCGCGGACAAAGAAGTATCGTGCACGCGCGCGTACGCTCGGTACTCGACGAGACGAAAAGCTATACGCGTACCATGTTACCATTTACAGCAACCGGTCGTGCCCTTTGTCCGAACCGATGTATCACATTTTTTTTTTTCTTTTTTTCAATCCAATTATCTTCAAAATTGCAACTTCGACAGAAATTGTTCGTAAAAAAAAAAATTCTCGTTTATATCGGACCTCTCGGAATGAAATTTCCTCGCCGGTTAATTGGAAATTATTAAAAATTGAACGGTAATTTAAGTTTCAAAAATGTTTGTCCGCGATACGTGCAACTTTAATTGGCTCCGGGGAAAACTGTGTTATCGCTGGGACAGAAAATGCAAGCGTTAACCTCGAAATGAAATACAACCGGGAATGTACACCGTTGACAATTTTCTTGGTATTTTCTGTGCTATTTCGTTTACATTCTACCCATTGTGCCCTTCGCTGTAATAAAACCCCTGTCCTCCGAAGAACATTAAACTGAAACGTTCTCATTCGCCGCCGACCAGAAACGTTGCAAGTGTCAGAGTTCAAGGGTTACTGCGGAAATATGTGGGGTATTTTTTCATCTCCATATTCGAGTTCCGTGTCTTTTGTTTCTGAACATAACTCGCGTCGAGGGAAAACGAGTATACAGGGTGTTGGTAATGGTAAAATACAGCTTTTATAGCGAACAATAATTTTTGCTACATTTGATTCCATGATTAAAAGTTTTCATCGTCTCTAATTATAAAGGAATCTTATGAATTTTTCTTATGATATACAACATACTCTATTGTTTCAGTAACTTTAGAAACCTAATACAAAAGATCTTTTCTCTCACCGGCTATTATAATACCTGAATAATCCATTCATGTATTATCTCACAGCTCCCCGGTAAACATGAAGCTAATACAAAAGATAGATTCCTTTCTACAGATAAAATCTTTTATGCGAATTATTCCAACTTAACTAATCTGAATCCCACAAAAAGTTTCTTAATTTATTCAACTGAATCCCACTAAATTAATCAAACCTTTGGTTCATTTTTTACCGAACAATATGTACAATTTAAAGTGTACAATAATTATATGCAACCTCGGAATTACCATTTCATGGAAGCATCCACAAAATCAACCAAACCATTTTTATTCAATTTTTATTCAATTTCACCGAATACAGCTTACAATATCTACTTACATACCATTACAGTATTACCATTTCACGAAGGTATCCTCAATTTATCTGTCCAAATACCACAAAATAAATTAATATCTTCCACTTGCATTTTACCGAACACCGAGTAAAATAAGTACACGCAACCTCGGAACTATCATTCAACAGAAATATCCTCAACTCATCAGTTCACATTCCACAAAATGAACCAAGCGTTCAATTCACTTTTCACCGAATACTACGTACGATATCTACAAAGAACCTCCATTTCATTATTCCAAAAAAATACCTATTCTCAATTTATTTACCCAAATTGCACAAAATCAACCCAATCTTTAGTTCACTTTCCACCGAACACTACGTACGATATCCACACAAAACCTCTATTTCATTATTCCAAAAAAATACCTATTCTCAATTTATCTATCCAACTCTCACAAAATCAACCCAATTCAATAACCAAACACAACCCTAGTACCATCATTTCACGAAAGTATCCTCGATCCTCGACACCCTATATACAAAACACAGCGTACAATCTCCGTATTGCATAACTTGCATCCTCGGGCAGCGCGCCATTTCCGTTCCGCGCGGCGAACAATTCGAGTCGCCGTTTCCGCGTACACCTCATCCCGTAGCCAGCGGCCGACCACCCTGTCGCTCTCTAATCCCGAAGACAATGCTCTCGTTTTCACTCGGGTCGCGACGACGGAACCGAACGCGAAGTGGGACGACCAGTGTATCGGCTTTCCCTGGAAATTCGTAGGTGGCGAATGACGGACGCGAGCCCGAGCGATCGCGCATAAATTTCGAAACGACGACGCTGAGCCGCGGTATCAATTTTCACGTGGGCATTAATTCCGCGGCGACGCAGCCCGCGGCCTGAAACGGTCCGACACTGCAACACGCGATTTTTCACCGCTTCTTCAACGTTTCCTCCCCTTTTCGAATCGGTCTTACGTCAGGAGAGGTCTCTTGGCTTTCGCCAGACTATAAGTGCACGTGCACAATCATCCAAGAGGTTGCACGATGATTAGGAGAAGCGATTTTAAAGTGGTTGTGAAGTCAGTTTTTGTGAAATATTGAGATTAAAAGCGTTGTGGAGAGATTTTATGGGGATTTGATGTTTGGTTTAGAGCAGTGAGTGAATATTGTGCACTAATTTGAGTTTAATTGAAGCGAGCGCTGTAATATAGATTTTATAACAAAATGTGTTACTCTAATTGAGATTCGAAAGGGTTTCTGTTATCAATTTCTGTGACATAAGAATTGGTGATTTAAAACATTTCTAAAAATATTTAAAAAAAGAATCTATGCTAAAGTCATGCTATATATAAGTTCCAATGTATTCTTAAAAGAAAAATTAAAAATAATTGAAAATGAAAATTAGAAATATTAACGCATCGACGACGGGATCTTATTTTAGTAAATCTTACCACGGAATGAAGATAGAATATATTCATGCTTGCGTAAGTACTTGTAGGAATAATTTGTATTCTAAAGATAGATTTTCGAAGTTTGAGTTAAGATTATCATTTTTAAAAGCAATCTTTCATACATCATATCTTGAAAAGATATGAAGTGTAAAATACGAGAAACTTCGTCGCCCGTCCGTAATGTGTTAATTTAGATCTTGATACAACTCTTTCCGAATTGAATTTAACCTACGCCACGAAATAATTACCTGTACCAATTACGTATACTTAAAATCGATTAAAAAGTTTCTAAATTAAATCAATAAAATTTCTCTTTCCAATCTACCAAGAAACCGATGAAAATAAATTCCAACGTGAAATTATGAATTAATTTCAAAGCGAAATACTTAAAAACAAATCATTGTTACTTACACGCAGTGTATTGTCTCGCTCATAGTCACGCAAACAGTATGGCTTCAGGTTCATAGTTACATACCTGGAACAGAAAAGAGAGGCCAAGTGTTAACAGCGATATAATTGCTGGTCGACCAGGCGAACGGTATCTATTTGGTAAATTCGCGATATTATGATTGAGCGTCGAACAGCCTAATTGTCTATCGAGGCCTGGTAGCATCTAATTAACCAACCGGATGCTTCGTTATCGCGATCCCTCCGGTTCGACCCGGCCGCGTATCGTGCAATTCAACCGGGAATACCAGATGCGGTAGACGCGAGTGTTGAAGCAATCGAGCTCATGTTCCGACATCGGGTAATTGCTATAATCGCAGCTATATGTTTCGTGCTTTGTTCTCTTTCGAAATGACAGTGCTTGTACGGTGAATCGTACTTTGATACTTCGTGGAGCAACGTACCCTTTGGTGCACGCTCTGTGACGAATTGCGCGATCGATTCGGAGGTTTTGTAAATTTGAAATTTTATACAAATTCACGAGAGTTCGTATCTTATGTACTGTAAATTTAAAACCTTGATTTTTTCTTTTTTTGTATATTCATACAATATTTTTTAAGAGTTTTAGGGATCTTATTTTTTAAGGGAATTAAAATATAAATAAGTGATGGATATTATAATGTATTTTTTATATAAGTTCAAATAAATTTTGCTAATATTCTTTGGTTAACATTCTGAGATTTATTTTCATTTATAATTCTCATACTATGTTTTTTAAGAGTTTTAGGGATTTTATTTTTTAAGGGAATTAAAATATAAATAAGTGACAGATATTAAAATGTATTTTCTATACAATTTCATATAAATTTTGTTAATATTTTTTGATTAATATTCTGAGATTTATTTTCATTTATAATTCTCATACTATATTTTTTAAGAGTTTCAGGGATTTTATTTTTTAAGGGAATTAAAATATAAATAAGCGATAGATATTAAAATGTATTTTCTATATAATTTCATATAAATTTTTTAATATTCTTTGGTTAACATTATGAGATTTATTTTCATTCATAATTTCGTTTAGTTTATACCCAATTTGCATAATTTTTACAGTGTTTCGTAAATGTAGTAGTACTTCTTTCCAATAATTTTTTTTATTATATTCTATATTTTACAAAGTATATACATTTCTCTGCGTAAATTTACTCCTCGAAACGGACATTGTTAACAACCAAATCGTTCGAAACAATGTTACAGGAAGACTAACACCGCGGATGCCCGAGAGTACTTCCTGCAAAGCTGGAACGCTGCAATTCAAACACAGCCAACGACTCTTATGCTTTATTTCAACCTGGACGAGCTACAATCATCGAAGTGAGCTAAGAATCACTGGACTCTCTCGGCGATCTTCAACTCGGAATGGCAATCGTATCGTTATCATCGTTAGCGTGTAAAATATAGCTTCTCGCAAAGGAGTATCGAGCAAAATAGCGAATAGCCAAAAAAAAAAGAAAAAGAATCGCAGTACGATGGAATTGTATAAATCTGCACAGTAAAAAATTTCTTCCACTTCCAGGTACAATTAGACCAACCATCGATCGCATAAACGTTACCCCGTTTTTCGCTCTGCGAATCGCACGGAACAATGAAATTAAAATATCAAATAGGCGCTGTACCGGGAATATCGCCGCCATAATCCACAACGTCTTATCAAGTCAGTTAGAATCAGCCCATCTCCATTCGCAGTAATCGTGAATGTACACAATATCCCTTCATCTCCATACAAACCTCGACGAAGGGGGAAAAAAAAAAAATTTAATCACACATCTCGTTCCATAAAATTTCCCAACTGTGCCGAGCAAACGAGAGGGGAACCGAGTTCACAGAAACCTTTCTGTGTCTAGGATCGAAACTAGTAGTAACGCTGGTATCCTGCACGCGAGATGAGCTACAATCAAGTCATTGAAAGCGAGGCTAAGAGTCATGAGAAGTGGCTCGATTGAAAGAACCCATACCGATTACCCGGACTTATTACCCGTTTCTTGGTTTTCGCGGTTTCTCGTGAAAGGAACGCGACTATCATTATCGTCACGTGTGGGCCGCACCCTTCGGGGTGGTGCAACCTGTTAAAAGGTATCCTACACAAGCTGTCGCCTCCTAATGGCTCTTAAAATGCACGACCGACTGGGTAGATCACGATTTTCTAACTGGAACTCAATTTTGCTCGAACTGATGTTGGGCGACGATGTTTTACGAATTAAAGGGAAATTATGAAAAGGGGCGAAGTAGAGACAACTTTTAGAATGGAGTATAATGATACACTATACGCTTCGTGCCTTTGCTATGATGTAGCGTATGAATTTTATATGGAAATAAATTTTCGGTAGTTTCGAAACGAAAGTGGGTTGGATAGTAATGAAAATTTACGCGATTGAATGCTCCTTTTTGCGTCGAATTATAGTTAGCTTAATTTGTTGATTAAACTTTGAAATTATTTAGACAAACAAGTAGTTTGGATAAACTACAAGAGAGGAGAAATATTGTACAATAATTTGTACAGTTAGTGCATTTTCTGAATCGCAAAATTTTCAAGCTCCATGTTTCTTACTTCAAGTAAGAAAAGGCTAATTCACTGAGTTCTTCTTATTTAAAGGATCCGAAATTTTTTGAAGGAATCTGAAAGTTACTTGAAAAATAAAAAAATGATCATAGGAAGCAATGATCAATACAAAGAATATTAAAAATAAATATATTAACATCATCCATTTAACGTTAGTGTCAATAAGCGATAGTACTCATAAGAAGACCTAAGATAAAACAAATATTTCTGCATTCTAAACATAGTTTAACGAGCGACTAAATTTTCCCATCAACCTAACAGACGAACAAAAAAAAAAAAAAAAAGAAGATTGAAACGAAGAAAAATTATGTACCCATCACTACTAACGAAGCACCTAACCCAACAACCATCATCGACACTCGGAACGTCCATTCCAACCGTTCGGATTCGCTTTCCTCCCACGGCGGCGGCAATTAATCAGGGAATATTAAGCGGCCAAGCGGGAGAGTGTGAAAAATTCCAGGATTTACTGTTCCCCCGCGGTGAATTCCGCCCGCGGCCCCCTTCGTCGTCGCGTTTTTCACACGGCCGTAAAGCCTGTAATCGCGCGAGGTGGCTCGGATTGCCGCGGAAATTGCCAACTTCTCCGGATGACATTGGCTCCGCGCCGTTGCGATCGCGCGAAACGCTCGTGGTGCACGTGGGTGGTGAGTGAACGGCGCGCACAATATCCGAGCGCATGAATGAATGCGCCGTTACCGGGCCGAGATAAACGGTCTTAAGCAACACACGCCTCGCGCGTCAGAAAATCGGGGGAGGCTCTTTGCGATATCAGCAACGATTGAAAGCGTCGAATCGAAAGCCATCGGATGTGTCAAATTCCGCGTCCAATTCCGCGTCGAATTTGGTTGTTTGGACATTGGCCTCGACAGGGGGATTCCCTGTGAAACGACGACTTGTCTGGCGAAGAAGAAACGGTATTCAAGAGCTGTACTGGTCGGATGAAAGGCGCTCGTTGATGGGTAGGTGATGCGTCGAGGCTGGAGAAGAGTCTGTTAATGCGGAAGTTGAAAGGGATTGTGGGTGGTTTAGTTTCGAAAGTTACGGGGAGATTGATGAACCGGGACTTGAAAGAGGGATCAAGTGTATTGTTAGAGCCGCTGCTTGGCATTGATAGTGGCATAAAGGCTTTTTGAAATTTATATTTTTTAAGATAGTGAACATAGGCCTTATTCGTTACTGTATATCATTGTTAATTAATTATTGTGCGTTTTGGTGGACGTGGTGAAAATAGGAAATTTGAAATTTTTTAACCCTCTGTGGCTTTGTGTGACTTAAAAGTTAGAAACCAATGTATCTATATTTTAAAAAATTAATTTTATTTAGTCATCACTGTACTATTAAATTTTATTACTATATTACTGTAGTTATACCACGATCCATCTATAGCAATTATTATTTTAAAAGTTCGCAAATCAAAGTGAAAAACTATAATCGATCGTAATTTTTTCTACGATAAACAAAGAAAATTCGAGCTATACAGGGTTAAGTTGTATCACTATCGATGCTAAATGGTGCAGCGAAATGTTTAGATTTTTTGAATTAAGTTGTAAAAGAAAGTTTGAGAAGAAACAGTTAACCCTTTGCTCTCGAGAGGTGACTCTCACTCACCGCTTGGATTAACGCAGCGACTCGAATCGAGTATAATATAATTATTTTATTTCAACTTTTCGTGTATCTTTACATTTATATAGGGCTTAATATTGAATCTTAAGTTTGATAGTTTTGGTTCGTGCAATATTTTAAAAAGCACTTTATTCCTCGGGACAAGTATCGCAGAAATGTGTCTTCCGAGTGCAAAGGGTTAAACTTTTGAAAACAATGGAAATAAAATACACCGATAATTGATTCTCGGATTAAATAACTTAGAACAGACTGATCCAGAATTTGAGTACAGAGAAATGTTCGGATGTAAGTGTTGTGATCACATTTTCGTAGCTTGTTCTAAATAGGGATCGCAACAGGGTATTTAAGCATGTGCACTGTAAAATTGGTAGAAGTAAACGAGGATGATGTTGAACAAGGGTAAAATACAGCAGGAAGGAACGGAGAAGTGGAAGAGGAGGAGGAAGAGGAAGAAAAAGACGAAGGAGGAGGAGGCGTCAACCGAGCCAATATTCTAATGTAATGGGCTGGGCGTTCGTTGAACCTCGCCGGATAGCACTGTTCTTCCTCGTGTATTTTCTCAATGAATTCTCGTATACTGAAAATTCCGTACATCGTTCAGCAATTGCGCGAGAGACAAAGAAACTTCCCAAACGGATAGAATTCTAGCCACGATGCTCTTCGTCGATGCACAGCTTCGAAGAAATCTTCTAAAGTGCAGCTTCTTTTACGATCGGGTTGAAAAATGTACAACCTTCGGAGGATCGTATTTTTCCACCGATCGTATGACATTCCTTTTAAAGTTTCATCGGGAACATCGCGTAATTGAGAACTGAGCGTATTCCAAGCGACAGAAAATTGTTTCATTATTCTTTTCGAACACTGACCCTCTGTGGTGTCGAAAGAAGCTCGAGAATTTATCTGGTTTGTATTGGAATTCTAAATTATTTTTAGAAACTATCAATATCTGATCAATGTTGGTTCCAGAAAAATGATAAAATGGTGATCACAAAATGACCGATATTAATTTTTAAGAAATAATTAAACTTCGTACATCTTCGGTACCGACCTCTAATTAATAATAAAATTTTAAAATTAATTTAATATTAATATTTAGTAGATTAAGGTGTATAAAAAGAAATAAAATGAGGTAAGAAATTATTGACAGATCTTGGAAATATTTAAGAGATATTTTTGAAGCGAAAAGGGTTAATATTCTTTTGCATTTCTTCAAAGCTTTAATTAACAGTTTACAGTAATTAACATCCGTGCAAAGGTACAACGTGTCACGTTGCAAATCTCAAGGTTGCACGCGCGTTCTCGTTTCGATTAAAAGCGAAACGCGTCACAGAGTGAATTCCATTGAGACGTCGACGATGCAGCGGTGCATTCTCGTTGAACGTTTGTCAGCGATCCGACTGCCACACCGCTTGCGGTATCGCGCGCTGTCAGCCTGTTTGCTCGTCTATGCTAAGCCTAACCGAGAAGTGTCAAATCCCTGTATGGACACCATCGCAGCTGTCAACGTTTGCAACAAGGTTGCCGGGGAAGCTTTGCCGCAAACCTGCCGCTGCTGCATATAAATGCAGTTCGATGCACTTCGTTTAATTTCGCTCATCCTCTCAAGCAGAGAATTGCCGCACAACTACTTCTACCTCTGTGGTAGTTTTCGTTTCTTTATTTTTGTTAATAGCACGGATTAATTCTATGAATATTGTATATATATTTTGACACTGGATAGGATTTTTTGAATTCTTTGAAACAATAAATATTCAGCTTAAAATAATTGGTAGCATCTGAAGATTTCTGTTAATATTGAGTAAATACTTATTTTTTGACTGTAGATGAGATTTTTTAATTCTTTGAAGCAATAGATATTAAATTTAAAATGATTGGAAGCATCGGAAAATTTTTGTTAATATTGAGTATTTATTTTTTTATACTAGATGAGATTTTTTAATTCTTGGAAGTAATAGNAAGTTAGAAACCAATGTATCTATATTTTAAAAAATTAATTTTATTTAGTCATCACTGTACTATTAAATTTTATTACTATATTACTGTAGTTATACCACGATCCATCTATAGCAATTATTATTTTAAAAGTTCGCAAATCAAAGTGAAAAACTATAATCGATCGTAATTTTTTCTACGATAAACAAAGAAAATTCGGGCTATACAGGGTTAAGTTGTATCACTATCGATGCTAAATGGTGCAGCGAAATGTTTAGATTTTTTGAATTAAGTTGTAAAAGAAAGTTTGAGAAGAAGCAGTTAACCCTTTGCTCTCGAGAGGTGACTCTCACTCACCGCTTGGATTAACGCAGCGACTCGAATCGAGTATAATATAATTATTTTATTTCAACTTTTCGTGTATCTTTACATTTATATAGGGCTTAATATTGAATCTTAAGTTTGATAGTTTTGGTTNAATATTGAATAAGTATTTATTTTTTGACACTAGATGGGAGTTTTTAATTTTTGGAAGTAATAGATATTAAATTTAAAATGATTGGAAGCATCAGAATATTTTTTTTTTAATATTGAGTAAGTATTTATTTTTTGACACTAGATGGGAGTTTTTAATTCTTTGAAGTAATACATATTAAATTTAAAATGATTGGAAGCATTAGAAGATTTTTGTTAATATTGAATAAGTATTTATTTTTTGACACTAGATGGGAGTTTTTAATCTTTGAAGTAATAGATATTCAGATTAAAATAATTGGCGACCTCAAAAGATGAAGAGGATAGATTATGAATATTAAATTTGTAGTAAACTGAGTTTAATAGTTATTCTTCTATTTTTGATTGGATACTGATACCAATATAGTATTAACGATATTCCTACAAACTTCCTAAGAAAACTCAATTGCTACAGANTCGGGAACATCGCGTAATTGAGAACTGAGCGTATTCCAAGCGACAGAAAATTGTTTCATTATTCTTTTCGAACACTGACCCTCTGTGGTGTCGAAAGAAGCTCGAGAATTTATCTGGTTTGTATTGGAATTCTAAATTATTTTTAGAAACTATCAATATCTGATCAATGTTGGTTCCAGAAAAATGATAAAATGGTGATCACAAAATGACCGATATTAATTTTTAAGAAATAATTAAACTTCGTACATCTTCGGTACCGACCTCTAATTAATAATAAAATTTTAAAATTAATTTAATATTAATATTTAGTAGATTAAGGTGTATAAAAAGAAATAAAATGAGGTAAGAAATTATTGACAGATCTTGGAAATATTTAAGAGATATTTTTGAAGCGAAAAGGGTTAATATTCTTTTGCATTTCTTCACAGCTTTNGGTCAGCGATATGAAAACTTCAGATTTGAGCCTTCAATTATGCGGTTCTGTGTTTCATAAAAATTCGGAATTATTTTTATAAGAGAACAATGTTTATAAATATTCACATTTGGGATTATAACCGATGATCCATGCATACTTTCAATATTTTCTTAAGCTTTTGATTGCAACGTTGAAACATTTTAATACACGATTAATATATACATTCGAAGTGAAGTATTCGATCCAGCGAATTTTTTGCAACAGAAAAATATTTTAACCCAATAAAATTGAGATAAAAACCCTCTACAATCCGATTTATATTTGATTGTTAGAAAAACCTTACAATTTATTACAGCTTCTTACTTTCATTTAAAAGTATAATCCATATAAATAGACTTCGTATCGGCACAGTTCTATAGTAATCAAATTTACTGGTACAGCGATAAGTAAAATAAAGAGTAATTTAAAAAATAGCTATAAAGGATTGAGCCACNTTTAAAAATTTTCAAATAAAAGTGAAAAACTGTAATCAATCCTAGTTTTTTCTCCAATAAGCAGACAAAATTCGGGCTATAGAGGATTAAGTTTTAAGTTAAACTTTATATCTTTGTGATATTTCTTTAATTTTTAAATACAGCGAATTAACTAAATAAATAAAAATTTGTGAATATTTCTAACTTTTCTTTTCCTTTTCAAAGCAATATTTTAAGCTTCCACAATAGTCCCGTGGAACTTAAAAAAATTTAAGAGTCTAAAGTATTAAAATTAAAATATTTTTAAAATAGTATACGAAAGGCCTTATTAATTATTACATACAATTATTATTTAATTATTGTGTTGTTTGGTAAATTTGGTAAAAATAGAAACATAACGTAGACCATATATTTAACAAAAGAGAATTTATTATTTTTTGAGTTGTACTATTATCAATGCCAAGCAGCAATTTTCTTAATTTTGTGCGCGTTTTCTATGCACAATATTTCAACGAAAATATGAAAAAAATCAAGAGGATTAAAATAATTAAAAAAAAAAGAAAGTAAAAACGATCGAAGGTGTAGGGATCTAGTATTAAGAGAATGAGGCTTTAGATGTGTTAATCGTTCACATGTTATGGCTCTTTGTTGCAATAAATTAGCGGTTTTCTTGAGGACACGCAGCGTAGAAACTCAATATATAACTTCATGTATAACTTGTTAATGTATTAGCTTAAGTGAGGGCTCTCCTTGAAGGTTTAATTAAAGTTTGATGGCATAAGAACCTAGCTATTTAGTATGTAGATTAACCCACCTTGAGAAAGTGGAAAGGCTGAGAGTTATACTGATGTGATCTTAGTTATATTAATTCTATACTAACTATATTAGAAGTTTGTGTAAACCTATATAGGTCAAACATGAAGTAAATTTAACGAAACATCAATAAATTAACAACAAATAAGAATTACGTCTAATAATTTCAATAATATGTATATAAAAAATATACGAATTTAAATTTAATTTTTAATCGAATATTTTCATTAGAAAACCGAGTTATTGTTAGAATCTGTACAACCGCCATCAAAAAGTTCATTTAAAAGAACTACTAGTTTTCTTCTCAAAGGAATAAAAGTTTTATAACGAATAAACTCGCATACACGTAACTTCTTTCCCGTTGAAAAGAGAATAGCGTTCGCAGACAAAACACAAGCAGATGAAAGCCACAAAAATACGTTGCCTTACTTTATTTCCACGGAAATAAAAAAGAAACCTGGGGAGAACGTTCGAACAAAAAAATTTGTTTTCGCTGCTTTTCGCGTCTCTGAAAATACAATAAGTCAACGAACACGTGCAACGTTAATAAAAAAATCCGGCGTATTTTTTTACAATTCGTTTCGAGAAAATTTTCTTCCTTAACAATTCAGCTATCATGCGTCTCTTACTATTCATAAACGTCAACTTCTACCATTTCATCCCCTATCTTTTTTATTTTCATCCCCTCGTATTTAAAAGACCAAAAAAAATCCGTAGACCCATGCTCTTCGTCTAAAATATATCAGATGACAGTCTTAAAATTACAAAATCGTGATCACTGATAGTCAAAGAACCGTTCTTGAACGATAAATAATTTTCAACACGATAAATGAATTTAAAAGAAAACTTCACTCCAAAGACTTAACAAAATCGCCACCGAATTATTTACTTTTTCTAAATTAAGATATTCTATCTCCTCTTCAAGATAACATACCATCTAATATGCACGCATCAAAGATAAACACGCTTAGGAACATTGTTCTCACCCCTAGAATTATAATTTATTCACCCAAGGATTTCGGGGAACCATTTGGTTCTGTAACAAACGCTGCACGATATGTCGAGATACGGAGTATATGCATGGAAACCTAACTTCAACCCTAAGTTGAAGACGCTGGATCGCGACTGTGGATAAACTCGCAAGGGGTAGGATTACGTAAATAGGAGGACTAGTCGTTTCCAGGGGTGGAAGCCCAAAGTTTGGAACTTGATCTTCTGGAGGTTAATTTCACGAAACCCGGAAGTTAGTTTGTGGAAATGTTTAATTTCAGATAAGTTGCCGATGGGGTTAGATTGTATATTAAGAGAAGGGTGGTCGAGGGTAGTTTAACTGTCATTTAAATTATCAAGATCTTCATCCTACAAGTAGTTCGCACAAAAAGTCCAATTATATTCCGCCCATAATTCGCAGAAAAATATTTTCAAGTTGCTTTCAATGATTTCTAAAGAAACTTTTAGCTGAAACGTCCTATACGAACATAGCGGAAGCTTCAGAAGCTGCTATCTCGATGTTCCATTCTACTAACGATTACAACCACAATTATTCAGGATAATTGGACCAGAAAATGAAGAAGAGAATTTCACTCTTGAATTGCTTCCTCCAACGGTTACAGCAATTTCGATATTCGCACAATTTTCAAGCCCATTTCCCTACGATTATTAAGATTCAACTATGTTCGTATTAATGCTTAATATCTTGAATCGGTTTCAAAATTGAATTTACGTAAGGTACACATACTGTTTCTGTTCGTTTCGGAAGCATTCGCGTTCAATCGAGAAAAGTTTGACAGCAATTTAATCGCTTTCGAAACGTCGAGAACGTTTACTCTAGAGCTCGATGGGAAGAAAATTTGCGAAATTTCCCGTTTACGAGCATTTTGATTTACGACACGTGTAACCTTTCGTTCCAAGCACACGCGTGCTCTGTTTATCCGACGAGTTTGCTTCGAATTATCGAGGCGAGTGTCGAGGTAAACCAAAATCCGTCGACAAAAGCACGATGTGGGCTGATCCACCATAGAATCCTGTAACGCTGTCGGCTGGTTCCACGACTGACCTATTGAAAATCAATGCCCTGGACCTTCGACAAAGCCTCTCTTCCCTCTCTCTCTCTCTCTCTCTCTCTCTCTCGTTGCCTTTTCCTATCGGCACACGGATGATCGCACTCCATTCTGCTGTAAACATTGCGCGAACCCTCGAGAATACGAGAGCGGTAGGAAGAGATCCATCGATTCACACGTGACACGAACTTCGTTTTCGAGGTACAATAATATCGAAAGTAACATCAATCTTCCTGGAACGTAAATTTCCATATTGTTCCACGATGGTATTCTGTTAGATGCACAGAAATTGGTGGAGAAACTTGTTTGACGAATGGTTATTGCGACATTTGGCAAATTGCATATATTTGCAGGTTTATTTAATTTTTATTCGACGAATTTCTATGCATTTATGGAAAATTTGAAGGAACAAAAATACATGGAATGCACATATAAATCTAAAATATAATACTTATTATAATAGTGTATAAAACAATTATCTGTCTAGCTTACGTTTTTTTAAAATTATATTCATAAAAATATAAATTTGCGTAACAATCCGCAATTTAATTATTATACAAGTATTTAAATCTTCCAACGATGAGTAAAAATTTTTCAGATAAAAATAATAATATTCGCTTGTACTCCAATAATTACCTTCACTTTCTCTTTCGGTTCATTCGATTCACAAACGTTTAACCCAGAATTACACGACACGTACCTCAAAACGTTCGTGAAAGTATAAGAGGGCTCGTATCGGTGGTGTAACCCTTTTACAAACTGACAACGAGATAAAAAAAGAAAAAAGAAAAAGATCGAATGTGGCACAAACGAGTTGTGTACACTCCATTTGCCAAGATTCGCTTCACAATCCGTTCCCTAAAGTATCGGCTAATCGATTCACCGGAGCGGCTTCATAAATTATCGTGCTCGTTGAGCCTGAAGGAACCTTGACCCAAATGCCTAAAACGATCGTACAGGAAACTTTTCGACAAAGCCTCGAAGCATCGAAGCGACTGCATCCGAACGTGCTTACGCACGTGCGCGCATCGCGCGCAAATCGCGTGCAGAAAGCGTGCAGAACCTTCGCGAAATCGCGTCCTCGATCTCGAACTTGAACGAAAACGTACCACCTATCGCCGAGATATTTGCGGAACAATGAACCTCTATTTTCATTTTTTTTTTTTTTTTATTTTCACGCTATATTTCTTAACTATATTCTAGTCTTTCACTGAAACCATTTTTCTACAAATTTTCATCTCGGAATAAAATCTATTTGCTGGTAAGAAAATTGAATAACACATCGGATACGGAATTTTACGTACTCGTCTTTTATACTGGCCTACGAAAATTACAAGAAATTAAATATCTTGTCTGTTATCGTACCTTACAAGATTAAAACAAAATTGTTAAAGGAAGGCATCCATATTTTACACGTGTTTGTGTAAATTCCACATCCTAAAAGAAAAACTGAAAATAACGGACTTTTCTTTACTGGCCTTTACTTTATGGTATGTCCGTCAATTAGGGTTTGGGGATGCCTGCGAACGTCCCAGGTATGAATGTCCGCGCTATTACTTGCTTTTTCGGCAGTTCTAACCGTGCGTCAGTCTCGTACAGATCATCTTGAAATTATTTAAATATATATATTTTTTTTCTTCCACCATATTTTGAATATAATTATTTAAATACTCCTTCACATAACCTTCCCGACAAAAATTATAAATTGCGTTGAAAGAATTTAATTATCAACTCTTAAAGCTTACCGAAAACTGAATATAGAAAATAATATATGTTTTAAATTATTAATTACAATAGTATTCTCTGTTTCAAACTATTAATTACAATAGTATTCTCTGATTCAAATTATCAATTACAATAGTATTCTCTGTTTCAAATTATCAATTACAATAGTATTCGCTGTTTCAAATTATCAATTGCAATAGTATTTTCTGTTTCAAATTATTAATTACAATAGTATTCTCTGTTTTGAAATTACAAGAAATAATTTGTACCAAGTCCAGGATAAAGTTACAAAATTTAACCGAGATAATTCAGTTGTCCAAGGTCCTAAAAAGTTCTTTCAGAGGACCAAGAAAGGGGACAAACAAAAAGATGAAAATCGTCCACGTGCAGTCGGTGGTCCAGGCAAGCCCCAATTTACGTTTAACGCCATGGTCATTAGTGGGCCACGCTAATCGCTACCATTCAAAAGTACGCTACACGTGGAACCAGCGTTCAATAGGAAACTTCTCTTGTTATAGGTACGCTATTAACCCGCGCGCCTGTGCGTCACCGCGATGACGAGGGTAGTTGGTAACTTTAGAGAAACACGTGCGTATTTTATAGCAAAGATAACATGTACTGCTCGATTAATTATTTCAAACATTATTCGTGTCTTTTTAGTATCAGAAACGTAAATCCAAGTTTGGTTTCGATTGAACAGCTTGGTATAAAAATCGAGTAAGTCCGGATTTTTTAATTCGTGGTATATGGAATGGAGCAGTTGATAATGCACAAAAATATATAGAAGATATACAGAACTTTGAAATGGATAATTTTGTTAAAATTCATAGACAGTTCTTTTACAATTAATAATAATCTTTTGTAATGCTGACTTCTATAAAGCTGAGGTAATTAAAATACTGACGAAGTTGGAATATTTTTAGGAAGGTGTACAAAATAAGAAATATATTTATATTTAGACTGTGAATTTTTATGCATTTATAGGAAATTTAAGGATGCAAAATTGCATAAAATACACGCAACGTGAAAAAAATATAGAAAATATCCAAATTGTTTCTGTAATACCTAGCTGAAATAATTTTCTAGAGTCAAGATTCCACGTTCTTCTCAAAAGATACCTGTTAATGGAGTCTTTACTTGTAATTGATATCGTTGATTTAAATTTATTTAACATTCTACCATATTTTATCTTCCTCTATTGTGCCTTATCTTTAAATCTACAGCATAAAATCGACGATCATTCAGAACTTGGCTAGGTATTTGCAAAGATAACACATAAATTGTTCTTAGAGCGGTGTCGAGAACATCGCAAAGGCAATCAAAAAGCAAAGAGATCTATGACACGATTCGCAAATACGAATCCTGTGCAAACATCTCGATCGATCGCTTTTCTTTCTAAATAAATACACCTATCGAGAGAGCACATAGGAAGAACTCGAGGAAAAGGACACGATCAAACGGAACCTTCCCTGTAGCGAATCCTGAGGGGTCGTTCGAAGTGAAAGAACGACGAGCTGCGATTGAACCAACGGAACCTAAACAAATAAGTCTCGAAACGACTCCATTAACAGGTATCTTTTGGCAAGAGCGTGAAATCTTGACTCTCCGCGAGATCGCTAATCAAATTGAAAAGTTTACCCCTTGAAGGAATTATTTCTGAGAGCTTCAAACTTTCGGTATTTGGACTTTTTTTTTTAAATAAACACCTTTTAACACACGTTACGCTACTTTATCATCCAATGCCTGTATTACTTTGTACTTCCCAAAAATATTCCAATTTCCTCGGTACATGTTTCAATTACCCTTTTCAGCATTACAAAACAGCTATCAAATTCTCTGAAATGAAAATAAAATAAAGAAAAAAGAAACATAAACGATAAAATTATCCGATGCATTGTTCCAAAATAAATTTCCAAAAACAGAACTATAGATTGCACAAAAATAGAGGAAACATATTCCAAACTCCGCTCCTCGCCCCATTTAACGATCCCACGTGCGTAAGCCACAAAACACGATAAAATCTGAAGCAGTAAGAAACCCGCTGACGTACAGATCTCTAAACGCCAAGGAACACACCTCGTTATAAACCGCCATCAGCCAGCTCCTTTCCTCTCGCGATTTCCCTCAGTTCCTCCTTATTTTATGTACTAACAACGCTCCGAAATATTCTCTACTTGCTCGCCCCTGTTCCAATAATAGACCGAACACAAAGGGTGCCTGTTGGCTTTCACGTTGGAAGCCGTTGACCACCGTGAGCCGGATCCTTCGTCGGTCGGCCCTGAGGATCGGCAATAAAATAATCAGGAGCTTAAGGGATGACGCCCTGCGAATGGACGAGCAACCTAAACAAACATCGCGATGCCTCTGGCTTTGGCTCATCGGTGGTGGTGGCGTGCGCCAGTGACGTCACCGAGTCTTTCACAGGGTATATTTTCTCAACAATGCATCAAGAGAGGCATTTATAAACGGCGTTTGTTTCTGTTAAACGGTCCCCGGCTATTTCGGGGCGCCGAAAGCTCTCCGACGTGTCGTAAATCAATCGGGCAGGGAATGATTCGCGCATCAGGAAGTGCGCCCGAGGAAGCATCGCGGCGCCAGACCTTCGATCCGCGAACACCGAAACTCCTGAGGCCATTCACGAACACGTGGATGCGTTTACATTGAACGATTCTTTGGTGGGTCTTGTCAGTTTTAGTCGGAGAATCGTTTCGTCTACGTCGGACGTTTCTTTCTTTTTTTTTTTTTTTCTTTTTGTCTTTTGTTCTGTCGGTTTGGGAGCGGAGTCGGGTTTGGTTGATTGGCAATGTTGGAAAATTGGGGAGATCGTGGGTAATCTTGGTTTGTATGGAATCGACGTATCGGTAGAAATATCGATGATCAGGGGTTTACTTTTATGGAAGAAATTTAAATGAAAGGTGTAAGGAAATATATGTAATGCAAGGGAGATAATATTAAATTTTTATTGGAGAAGAAATCTACTTTTATGGAAGAAATTTAAATGAAGGGTATACGGAAATACAGGGTGTCCCAAAAAATGTATACACAGTTTGAATGATTGTAACTTCACTTTTTATTCGTATATAATTAATATTTAAACTGCAAAAGAATCTATATAAAATGTATGCTTCCAGTAGGATTTTAAAATAAATTTTCTTTCTTCTAAAAAGTTATTCTTGGTCAACTCGTTATTTCCAATTAATTACACCCTGAAGAGGAAGAAAAATCAGAAAGCTATGATCCGTTAAACAGTGTATTTCTGGGACACTCTGTATGTATAACGCAAGGGAGATAAAACTAAATTATCGAAAACCCTCCAGAAGGTACCATAGTGAATTTATAAAGCTAGGAATTGATTATTTTGACCATTTTGATATTTCTAATGATATAATTGATTTATAAGGTGTAGAATTTGATTTTGGAGCTATTATTTGTAATAATGCTATTAGAAGTGGAAATAGAAAGCTTAGAAAAATTACCGTTTTCGTTTGTCTTGTATGTTAAATAATTCCAGACAAAAGTACGTTTACTTTAAAGATATTTTGTAAGTTGAAATTATGGAATACAAAAGAAACCTGTAGCCGGGTACCTCTAAAAAAGTACATTAAATGAAAATACCCTAAGGAGACAATTAGTTGGTCTCCATTTTAAGCGAAGCAACGTTGCAATAAGTACTTTTACTTCGAGAAAACGAAACAATACGATCGTACTATGTCAAACAACTCCGACGAGGAAGAAGACACGGTCCAAGTATGACGATTACCAGGATTTGCCAGCCGTGAAACGAGAGCCGGCATTTCGCGTCGCTGAACTTCGGTACAATATCTTTCACAATGCCCGCGAAAGAATATCTCCTAGGTGCTTGACACGCTTTCGTGATCTTCCCCAAGACTTTTCGCAAATGTATATATTATTCAACGCCGGTGCTCGATGACACTGAAACGATAAAATGTCTACGGCGTAGAAATTTTCAAAGATCCTTCGCGCAGAATTAACACAACTTGCTAGACGATGTCAAGGTAAGAATGTCGTTAATTGCCAAGCTTCTACTGAATATCTGCATACCAGTTCTGGAACTTCTCGTGGAAGTATTTAAAGATATCAATTTTCGAAACTTCTTAAAAGAGAAGTGTATCAATTCCATGTAATACAATTATTAGATTTATATTATTAGATTACAGACTGTGGATTTTTGTGCAAATTCATGTTTCTGAGAATATAATAAAAAATTAGAACTTGGATAGACAATTATTTCAGCTACCAGGTATTATAGAAACACTATAAATTGGATGCTCCTTTGTTAAATTATATCTTTGTTAAATTACGTGCATTTTATTTAAATTTGCATCTTTAAATTTCCTATGGATGCATAAAAATTTACAGTCTAGATACAAGTACTACTATTGCTTTGTACTATTTTCTAAAAATATTCTAACTTCGTCAGTATTCCAATTACCTCCGTTTTATGAAAAAGGTTGTCTATCAATTTTTTTAAAATGAAAATAAAATAAAGAAAAGAAGCTTAAAGAATGAGATCATTCGATGTATTATTGAAAAATAAATTTCTAAAACAGAACTATAGATACGAGTTGTTTGACACGTATAATAATTTTTAATATTGATGTGAATTTCTGGATTCCTATGCAGTTTTATATAAACACATGCCACTTTCAAAAGAAGCAATTTTGTAAGATAAATAAGTACCGTATCTTTTTCTGTCTTCCGTTTATTCGTTTTATCCAGCAATAATTCAGAGATAAGATTTGTAGGTACAATGACTCATTTCCTAAATACCATCACGAACCTTAAAAACAGACAATGAGTAGAGTAAGAGACGTACAACAAACTTGTTCTATTTTTAATTTTCCTCCATACAGGATTAAATAAACTTTTAATAAAACCGATTGTTTAATACGCTTCTTTTTCATTGCATTTTAAATGAACGAACGCACAAATCTTTTTGCACCTTAAACACGATTGCCTTGGGCAAATATTGACTTTGCGGCTACAGACGGATTAGCATTGCTTACGTGTTTCTTCGCGCAATAAATCATCGTCATACGGACAAGCGGTACGCACGTAGTACCAAGTGATAGAAATTATCTGAATTTGCGCACGCTGACAATAATTTGCGTCACTGAACGTTGTGCTATGTCATCCTGCGACAAGGAATGACGCCAGTTTGTTCAAGATCTCCAAAAATGAGTCCAATTGCGATCGATTTCCATTTAAAGCTTGTCAAAGACTCCAAATGTAGCTGCTTGTATCGCTATTACCGTAATCTGAAGGATAAAGTATTTGGAGACATTCTTGGTATTGCAAGGATATCGTCGTTTCAAACGTCGTACGTGAATTTTGGTTCCACGCAGAACAAAGAAGAGAATAATATGCGTTATACACAGTTGGTCACAAAAGTATTCGATCTTAGGTATTTTAAGTTTGCAAAATTGTAAGTATGCAGATAAAAAAAATTATATCAAAGAGTTTATTTCAGAATAATACAGAAAGATTTTTGAATAAAGCTAAAAATATAGAGAAATTATATTTTAAAATAATAAAATTATATTTTAAAGCAGTAATATTAATACTTAGTAATAATATTAGTATTATTAATTCTTAGTATATTAATATTACTAAGTTATTTTATTTACAATATTACTAATTTACTAAGTTTAACGAAGTAATATTAATATTTAATATTAATCAATTGTGTACACTCGATGAGAAATATTATAAAATATTGGCAAAAGCAGGAAATATTGTTTCAGCTGGAAATGTTTTATGTTTCATAACAGATCATATTTTATTAAATTATCTTACTAAATGATTATTTTAAATATGAAATATTCTCGGAAAATCGGGTTAAAAATACCGAGAAATGATTGTTTGAAAAATCGCGCGAAAATAAACGAGAGTCAAGAGTCTATATAAAACGGCACCTGAATAAATCACGCTTTTAAAATAAATCCTTCAATCTCCACGAATAACGAACGAAGAGATCCGTTAATTTGAACGGAACATTTGCAAAATACTCGGCACGTCTCTCGATTGGACACTTCAGCAGACTGGAAAAACAACTGGCGGCCACTTGTTTCGTTTACACCAAATGGCACGTTTCACAGGGAAATATTTGTTTTTCGCGCCTTAACGCGACGTCCGACCGGAACAAAGACGATTTTATTCGTCGACTTTTCTCCCGTGGATCAGCGTGAAAGTTCGCTTTCGATCCATGGATCGCTCGAACATGGAATTCACGATCTTGAAGGCCCTTTTGAACGTAGATCGCGTGGCTAGCGAACGAGGGTACCGTTTTACCGTTACGTTCGCAAATTCTCGCTTAAATCTTTCTTCTTACGGTACTGCTCGTTTACATGCATTTAGCAATCGCTTGGATGACTATATTCTGTCGATAAACATCGCTGATTTCGATGGGAAACCATGCTGACGCGTTCAGGTTCCCTTTTACCGCCAACTTCTTGCGACAGGTTTCTATTATTGGATTGTATAGAGTCGTTTAAATATACGTTTTACTAGTGTAACGTTAATCAGCTATAAAATAGCAGTCGATATTTCTTTATTATTTAGCAAATATCATTTCTAATTATTTATTCAATTTTTGGCCGATTTAAAATCGACTACTGTTAATTTAATCCTCAGCAACCTGACTTTTGTTTGCTTATCGAATAAAAAAAATTATAATTGATTCTATCGCAGGGAACCAACTAATTTTAAAAAGATATTTTTTGTACCGCTGTTTATTCATTGAACAAAATTAAAATTAAACTTTAAATTGCTCCAGATTTTCATCGTTCAGACAACTTTATGGGCACATAATTAATTAAGCAAGTATTTTCAGAAAGAAGATTTCGAACGTTTCGAGGAAACTAAAAATAATATACTTAAAAATAAAGCGGTACTATTCTCGTTGGAATAAAATAGTATCTTAAAAACCTAATGCAACCAGGGAACTACTTTATTTTAATATTCGTACTCAGGGTTTAAAATAAAATAGACGATCTCGTTATTTAAAATACACATTTTAAACAGCTTTGACGCGTTCGTATGTGTGGTCCAGGCGACGACACGCAGTCGCGGGCAAACGAATCGGCGTGACTCGAGGCTCAATTGCGTCACCGAATTATTATTGCTTCCACGAACGTTCTATATACGTTTCCCCTGTCGCATAAAAAGGCACCGGCTCGAAACGTTCCGCGGGACCGGTGAAACTTTTATTTCAGCACGTCGAGTAGCTCACGCACACCGACTCCACGTTTCCACGAATCGAATTTGGCCCGGCTAAATTTGAATCTCGCGAATCGATGGACCGAGCTTTATCGCGAGGGGATATCCGTTCGTTGTGTGCATCGCGTTGTATTCTATCACTCCGTGCATCGCGTTGTATTCTATCACTGCGTGCGGAATGATGATAAAATTGAACTACGCTTAACCTTTTAACCGGGAAAACGAGTTAGCTCGTCACACGAATTACCAACATTTTTGGACGAAGTAATTTAATTTCTTAGGGATGCTTTGCTTTGTAATGTATCGTTGCGTTTGTGTTAGAAACATATTATATTATAGTAAGAATTGAAATTTACCTAAAACAAGGTAGTTCTGTTTTATTAATTTTGTCCGTGAAGAAATTTTTGATTAATAAATTGCAGAGTTAACAGGTTAACCTTTTACTGGTACGGTTGGGTCTGAGGAACTACACGAAACTTTTAAAAAGGTTCTTGCTTGTTTTAGTATATTCTTGTAAATAAAATTTTACTGATACTGTCTATATTAATACACATATTAAAAAAAAAATTAAATCCTGTTTTTCTATCAAAAATCGCCTATTTTGTTTTAAACCCTGCGTACGAATATTAAAATAAAGTAGTTACTGGGTTGCACTAAATTTTTAAGGTACAATTTTATTCGAAGGAAAACAGTTACAAGTATAAAACAATTGAAATTCGTCAAACTCCACCGCACCAGTTAATGGTTAAGTTTGAAAATATATAGTGGAGCCCATAGCGTTCTTTCCCATAATCTTGCTTTTATTCTAAGAACTTGTTAACCCTTTACACCCCTAAACTTTTTTAAGTTTCACGAGACTATTGCAGAAACTTAAAGTATCGTTTTAGAAAGGGAAACAGAAAATTATAAATGTTCGCGATATTTTATTCGCTTAATTTCCTCTACTTTAAAAGCAACAAAAAAAATTTATCTCAAGACATAACTTCTGAAGAAAATAACAAACGTCGCCGTAGCGGCGCCAGTAAAGTGCAAAGGGTTAAATCATTATTCAACTGACGTCCGTCACATAACCAAGACACATAAAAGTCCCATTGCTTCGATGATTAAAACACTCCTAAATTCATTATTTTATTCCTATAATACCAAACGATCTCTAATTTACCAAACATAAAAATTAATAGATACAAAAATCAACAGCACCGTCGCATCTCTCAACAACCCAACCAAAGGAGAAAGTTTCGCTAACTCCGTTACAAAACCACTAATTATTCTCCATCCATTTCCCCTACAGAGAATCAACATTCCATCAACAACCTCGCGACACGCCTAACACGATAAGTCCGCGCAATAAAAACGTCGAACCTCGGGAATCAATTCCCAACAGGGAACTCGTTCCGATCCTGTGGTCTGTTCGCGAAAGTTTCACGGTTCAAGTTTACAATCCCTCATCCAGCGTGCGGACCGGCAGTCTAAACAACCTTCAGGTTCCACACCTTCCGGCCGTTCTAAATCCGTCAGGAACGCGCTCGCCGA
The DNA here is from genome assembly GCA_019453375.1 of Ctenoplectra terminalis. NCBI lineage: Eukaryota > Metazoa > Arthropoda > Insecta > Hymenoptera > Apidae > Ctenoplectra > Ctenoplectra terminalis. The sequence goes on along the minus strand of SMSQ01021512.1, from coordinate 28,313 downwards.
TTTTTTCTCTAATTCTCCCCTTTTCTTAGGTCTGGCGGATTCTTTCGGGCCGAGAAACAGCAGGATTTCGCTAGGCGAGATTCCACGTGAGATCGTGATCCGCATGTAAGTGGCCGGGCTTTATAGTCGGTCGTTGAAAATAACGCTGGATGCGCCTCTCTTCGGGTTCGTCGACCCAGCCTCAGAAGCATTGACGTCGCTCTGACGCAGGATGCGCCCCAGCTTCGACTCTATCCAATAGTCGCGCGAACCAACGGACGATGATGGGCTGATCGACGGGCCTATTTTCGTGCTTTTTATGTAATCCATTATGGACCGTGCGAGGCTGCTAACACCGTTGGCCGGCCAATGGCCAAAATGGACCAGCGGTGGGATCAAAAGATAGGCATAGAAAGACTACGCCTCTCTACTTTCGAGGGAGAAGTGACTCTCGAGATTGTTCGAGAGGCTCGGGCTCGCTTCTCTCTGCATGGACCAGATGAAACGACGACTGGCAAGTTTTAATTCGCCGAGTCGATGGCACTGCGAGCTTTGAACTCGGCCAACGGGAGCGTAGGTGAACGCGGACGTAATTGAATAAACGTGTACCACGATCGAGAGGAACGATTGAATCTTGAGAATAATTTTGTTGTTCCTTGGCTTCGAGTTGTTGGTTTACTTTTTTTGAGGGTTTTTAAGGTATGGTTGATAGAGGTTGATTGAAATTAATTATTAGGGAAGATGCGTAATAAGATGCTTTAAGTCTTCGTTGCGTTATTTTAAATTGTGTAATTGATTTATCGTTATTAGTAGGTACCATGTCTTTTGTTTCTTTGGATAAATTTTTTAAAGAGGAAACATTTTATCGTTGCTAAATTTTTATTATCTGTCGTTTGTGAAAGTTTATGTATTTTGTTTCAAAGTTTAAAATATTATGTAACACGGGGTTAAAATACTTTGTACCTTTCTGTTTCTTAAAAAATTCCAATCCTATAAATTTTGTCCGATAAATGACAAGGAATTCTGTTACAATAGCAATTAAGCTGATTAAATAGCAGCTTGAAAGTAGCTATCAATTAGCAAAGTAAGAATTTATAATAGTTTCCGTCTCCGATCCTGGAAATTTCGCCCCCGGCCACAAGCTTTCTCAAATAACTTGTCCGATGAGAACTATTCTCGTTCTTGCAAAACGGATTTTATACCTTTAAACGAACGAACAACCGTCTTAAGCGTTTCTAAACAACCGTATGTACAAACATATATACATTCTTGGCGAACGAAGGAGTCGTAAAATGATCGTTACATGCAAATTACCGGACTCCGAAGGTATCGCAAATTACGCAGTGAAAGTTACACCGGTGCGTTTTAAACGATCGGTTAAACTTGTTAATTACCGAAAGCATGTAATTTGCTGTATCCACGTGGGCGTGAAATCACGAACAAACCCGTCAGCCAATTATCTTCTTCGTGCGTTCTCCATACGCCGAACCTAACGTTCGATTTTGCGCGTTTCAAATCAGAGAAACCCGTGCTAAATATCCACGTCGTAACGAGACGAGAAATCCTCACGAGCTTCCGATGCCACTGACAATGCACAACCGAGCCACGAACGCGTTGAAGACGCCAACGTAAAGTGACCGAGCAGAAAATTAAATTAAACGCCAGCTTCGAGTAACCTTCGGTCGCTTTCTAATAGCTAGTTCGAACATTTTTCCTATTCTCTCGACTCAACCGCGCGCTCATCGGCCACTGAAAGCCCGTTTCATCCGAAGGAAAGCATTGGCAGGAAAGCAAGAACGAAATTCAATTTAGAAGCATCCGGTAACGTGGCTGGTTACATCGTGAAAGTCAGCGTTACATCGAGAGTGCTTTTTCTCTTCGATACTCGGGACAACCGTCGTTAATTTCCTTCGGATCAACAGCTTCCGCAGCTGGATGAAAACAAAAGTACTCCAAGAGTCTCTGACTGATCGATCGAATACGAGTAAACCGAGTGTAACCGATCGCCGGCCGATCGATCCTCCGGTACAACGTCCTCCGGCCAAGATCCTCCGGTTCCAATGTAAAGTACCGGAAGAAGGAAAACTCTTATCGAGAGTCCTCGTCGCGATCGGAGATCCTCGGGGAGATATCGAACGCGAGAAACCGGGGAACCTGGTCGTAAGTTAAAACTACGCATTACCAGCTTATCTGCCGCGACCTTTCGGGACGAACGAAGATCTACGAAGCGTGTGAACCCACGAGCAGGCGAGGACCGCGAGCGTTTCGAGCGCGCGGAGGAACGCGGCCCACGCGATCATCGGTATTCGATCGGCGATCGTTCCATCATTTCTGTTGGAGAGACTGGGTGACGTCAAGCTACGTGGCATTTCGTGTTAATACGATAATGATTGGGCCAGTTAGGCGGCCATCAATTGACCCTATCGGTGTCGCGTGTGCGTTCCACCGGAGACGAATCGAACGATCCGGGGGACACGGGAGGAAAAATATGGATATGGAGAGGATCCTTGAGTGAAAGTTTGGCTCAATGGATTTCTTTGGTTGATCACTGGAGGTGGATTTTGTCCGTATCTTCCACTGCGTGGAAGATATTAGATTTAACGCTAGGTTTACGGGCATCGATTGGATCATTCTAACGGGTACATTGAAACACAAATTTTTTGTAATATCATTGGTTCAGTTTACTTGAAATTAATGGATTTCTATAAGCAGAGATTTGCTTCGTACATTTTTCTATATAAATTTCAATTTTCAGTTTATATTTTCCGCGCGCATGATTGTTGAACTTAAGCAAAGCTTAGAAATCTGAACTGAGTCAGATTGACGGGTTTCGTAAATCTAGTGTTGATTAAATTTTGAGGAATTGATTGGAACTTTTTAATCGACGTCGGTAAGATTGTAGCGAATTATAGGCAAGTTTGAAGTTTCGTTTAAATTATCTGAAATAAGTTGTGAATCTTTAATATTTCGAACGTCTCATACGGAGCGTACATCGTAACGGTATTCAAGATATTTAAACCGCTTAAAATAATTTGACGGAAAAAGTGTGCACGCTGAATTAATTAGCTTTCAGTCTTCGATAATTTGTACCAGCTCAGATTTCTAAAATACTTTTTCACCAACGAAGAAACTAGGTTATTTTTATTTTCTTTAAATGGAAGCGTATTTGTTCCTTTTAATATTGCAGAAAAGCGTAAAATAAATTCAACCGTTTCGTTAATATAATTTTTTCACTAATTTTTTCGCCACAATTTTACCGCTCGAGTCATCTCAACCTCCTTTCAAAAGCGAGCGCCAACGAGTAATAATATTCAACGATACGAAAATCTATTGTGTTACGTTTAAACTCAGCTCAAGATTATGTTTGTATCCCGAGCGTTCCGTTTAATTAATTAATTTTATAATTAAGTGTCTTTCGTTGGTGTGCCTCGAGCACAGACTTTCCTTCGGCTCGCGTGTAATTAGAGATAATGAATTAGAAAGAGGCTGAGACAGCTCGAAACTCGCGTTTCAAAGGTTCACTTTCGCCGCGTCGGTGTCTCTGATATCACCTCCATTAAATTAATTTTCTGCGACCCTCCATTGCATTGCTAATTATCGTTTCGCGTGCAAAATTATCATTTTTTTTCCAGGCTGTTATTATTTTGTAATAATTAATAATTAATACAATCATCTTAGTTTTTCTACAACTTAATTATACCGTAAATACACAAAAATCTAAGAAAATTAAAAAAAAATATACTGTTACATCTATATGCAACAACGAAGCAATCTGATAAGAACTTAATTTTTTTATCTCCTTTAATTATATCTATTAAAGCTAACTCCTCTCTTATTAACACGTTAACCGCCACGGTGGTCATGGGTGACCGGGTTGCTTCAAATGTCTGTAATTGTAAAAATTGAACGAACATTCTGAACGAACAACAGTTAATAAATTTTGAACATCATCACCGATTGGAGAATACTTGATTCAACGATTAAAAATTTTTATTAGAAGATCAAAGATGATACATTAATTTTTATTAAATCTTCTATCTACCGATACGGCGTTCTCAGCGAAACCATGTGATTTCAACGCGGCGGTCAACGCGTTAAAAGAACACGCGTTCAAAAATTCTCTTAACCAAAGAATACGCTGAATATCAATGCGCGCCGTGTATCTTATTTTCGTTTGTCCCCTTAAATCCGCGTTTATTAGACAACCGAGAGGAGAAAATTCGCGGTAAAAGTTCAGCCTACCCAGAAGAATGAAATAACTCTTGCCGCGGTGCGTTAAATTAACCGAGGCAGCGTTACAGGCTTTCCAACAAATTCTTTCGTCCGAGCTTCCATCGAAATTCTCCGTATCGAAGAAACGTGTTTCTCAATTTTTCGCGTTTCTAAAAACGAAACAATCCTATATTTTCCGCTCTCTGCACCAACTATGCAGCTAACACCGATCGTATTGGAACGAATGGAAAGCAACGTGGCGTATTGTTCGATTAGCATTGCACGCTCTAATTCGCAGGATGAATAATTCGAGTCAAAAGGTTGGACAAATTTTTACGAATTAACGTTGTCGGCTAATTGCACTTCCTATAAATTTGTCACCGATCTCCGACAAATTCTCCCCGTTTGCAATCAATTGTGTTACAGAAACGCGATACCTGGACGCATCGGAGGGATGATAAACGACCGTGGCGAGCTACGTTGCAAAATGATGTATCACGTCACGAGGCGAGCGAACGAGTAAAGCGTAATAACGTCAAGCAAATTGCTTCGCGGTGAAGGAAGGGGATTTTGTTACACTCTATAATAATAATAAACATTAACCTTTAGATATCTTTCGTAGAAAAAAGATTTAAATCTTCTTCATAGATACACGGATATAATCGATATCGGTAAAATTTGATTTTTAACACGTTGCCGCGCACTTTTGATTTGACGATCGTGCTCGGAAACAAACACAAACACAAACAGATTTTTTTTTTCAATTGGGAAAAACGTATGAGAAAACGCATAAAAGAACAACTAATACGCTGTCTGGCATGCTATACCTTTTTTTTTGCGATGTATTGCTCAATAATTAACAAGTGTATGCGTTGGAACACTTCGTACTAACGCTGTTCTTTTTTTTATTGATTAAAATGTGCATGACGTTTGCCTACATATCGCCAAAGATCGGACGGCTATAGCCGTCAGTTCCGGCAACGTGTTAACGAAAGATCGAAATAAACGTCTGTTTAAAAGTTTCATAGACTTCCTCAGAGTGTACTTCACCAGTTAAGGGTTAACTCTTTGCGGCACAGAATTTCAGATAATAAAATAGACCCCCATGTTGCATAGAAATTTGATTGCGTTTTAAATGAAACAAAATTGGTATATTTTTACTAATAAAGGAATCATATGATGTAAAAACATACAAAAATAATAATAATTGAATTGAATTTGTTGTTATAGGGTGGCACTCGAATAGTCTCACCGTGCCACATGGGTTCATGAATTGTACTTATTAAAGCACATCCTTTTCCATAAGTCGAGGTGGGACTAAAAATGTCACACCATGCATTACGGTGCGTCAAAAAGGTGGGACACTTTTAATCCCAGCGTGCCCCAAAGAGTTAACTTAAACCACGATTCGTATGAGCTTTATTATATTTGGAGAAAATGTAAATCAGCAGAGAGAAACTTTAGGTATTTTTAGTAGAAGAAATAATTAATCTGATTCCAATCAGTGAATCGAATATAAAATTGTTAGAAAGATTTATATTTATGGTTTAATGTATTCGACTGAACTTGAAATCTTGCATTCACGGACACGGTTTGCTTCCTTTAATTGCATTCGAAAGTGTTTCAGACGCGATGCGTTCGAGAATCGGTGTTTAAAAAGAATCAAGATAATACAGGTTTGAATAATTCAGCTTACGAGCATTTTGTTGTATCAGGTGCGGATATAGATGAAATTAGAGACGCGAATAAATTGACCAGAATATTGGCATTGATATAAGAAATTAGCAAACGCAGAAGTTTCGGTGTTTGATCGAACGATTAACTCGTTCAATATTTGTCTTGACTCACCGGACAGATTAAACTCAACTAACTCCTGGTTATCGTTTTTAAAGTATGCTTTCAAACTTTACGACCCGAAAGTGAACTTATCGGCTCTTCCGGGAAGTAATTTTAAGAAGAAGTTTCAATAAAAGAACGAGTCTAGCTTCAAATCGTTTCACACGCAAATTCTAATAATAAATTTAATATCTATTAAATTTAATTCTAATAATAGTTCTAATTCTAATAATTCTAAATTTAATTCTAATAATAGTTCTAATTCTAATAATTCTAAATTTAATTCTAATAATAATTTTATATAGAATAATTATATAATACTAATACTTATTCACAGCTATTCTTATTCTCCCCAAATTTAACTCCATTTACATATACATCTCTACCACGAACACAAAAAATTCACCGATTCGCAAACCAAAAAATTTCCCACGTTCACTCGCCCTCTTCAATAATCCCTTAATCTACCCCTAAAATCCCTCCCGTATCTCGCGCTAAAATATGCGCGATCTCAATCAAACTCGACACAAGCTCCAAGCATAAGAAAACAAAAAAAAAAAAAAAAATTCTTAAACACATTTCTTTAAGAACTCCCTTTAAGAACATCTCTCCATGTTCGTATATTAGCCTTCGAAGATCGACCAAGCCCCTCCTGTCGCTCTCTGAACTTTATCCCATCCGCATTAGCTAAATTGTGAGCCTCTGGCGTGCATTTATAACCAGTGTGCGAGATAAATCCGTGCTTAATCAGTCTCTTCACCTTTCTGTTCCCTCATGAGGAGAACATCGCGACCCTCCTTCGACTATGATACCCCGAGAGAATTTAGAAAGGGCGTCGCGCATAAAATTCGGTAGTATACTCGTGTTCCAGACGCAGGATTCTCGAGGGACTCCCGGGGGCCGTAGGAGCTTCTCTTTTTAACGGATCGTCGAACTCCCAGGCGGCTGGATAAAGGACCCGCTATGGAATTCGGATGCTCCAGAGAGCTGGCTCTGTTATTCTACCTGCGTGCCGTGCAAGGTCGTTCGGTGGGGACGAATAAGAATTCAACGAAGAGTCTAGGCCTACGTGCCGCGAGGAACGAACGACAAAGGACCGACCACCGTTTTAGGGACGTGACGTCTCCGGTTTGATAATCGACGCATGACCTGGCTCTGCCTGGTTCCGGCCGTGCATCTTGATGCAGTCGGATGCAATCCTGTACCCGATCGAGGAACGTGTACGTGTGTAGTTGTAATTTCTTGCTTCGTTGATATTTTATCTATCGGAGGTTTATTAACGTTAGAATTATCGGCCATTAAAGTGGACTTATTTATACCAAAGAAGTAAAAATGAAAGGTATTTGAAAAAATATCTGTAATAAGAGTAATAATTCTTTGCACATATTTTTTACAAAAAAAAACGGATAATCCCCAAAACTCCATTATCGTAAATTTATAAAATTTCTATAAGAAATTGTGAACCAATCATTTTGACTTGTTCGGTAGTTCTAGTGTTATTAAGCTTTGCGATGGCAATACTTGTCGACGGATAGACTATTTTCAATAATTATTCAGTTTTTTTAGCTGTCAACCTTTACGGATCAGAGGGATGATTAGTAATTATCGATCGATTCGTCGTTTTCCTTTTGTTTAATTGCTAACACGTTAAGCGCTACGCCAATTTTGGTCGATCTTCCAGTAGACCGTACGCTACGATACGAGTTCGAAAACATCTGGTAGAAAAATAGGAATGAATCTAAGAAAATTGTAAAAGATTGCAGAGAAAAATCGTATCTTTATTTAACATTTAACAACAGCCATTAATGAATTGCAAGATATTTTTTTAAATCGATATTATTGATTCTCAGAAACGAATGCCGTCTGAACGAAAAAGTTCAACGTCTGTCCGCAAGGACTGACAATGACGCTTAACGCGTTAATTATATTTCGCGTTCGCTTGTTACCAGCTGTATAATAAGCTCTCATTCTTATAAATTAAAAAAATTTTCATCGAGCTTCCACAAGCGATGAATCCGCGCCCAACCGAGTTGGTTGTTAGTAAGTGGGACCCTCAATCGTGAGCGGTAAAATAAAGTGTTAAAGCAACTAAGAAGAAGACACTTCTGTATTCTAGTGTTGACTTCTTGTGTCGATGCTTCATCGTTGTTGGAACTTAGGGTTAAGTATTACATACGAAGCGTGGAATTCGTTGGACGAACAGNCTTGCTTGTTTTAGTATATTCTTGTAAATAAAATTTTACTGATACTGTAATCACATATTAAAAAAAAATTAAATCCCATTTTTACAACGAGAATCGCCTATTTTATTTTAAACCCTGAGTAGGAATATTAAAATAAAGCAGTTCTTTGGTTGCATTAAATTTTTATTANAAATTGTAAAAGATTGCAGAGAAAAATCGTATCTTTATTTAACATTTAACAACAGCCATTAATGAATTGCAAGATATTTTTTTAAATCGATATTATTGATTCTCAGAAACGAATGCCGTCTGAACGAAAAAGTTCAACGTCTGTCCGCAAGGACTGACAATGACGCTTAACGCGTTAATTATATTTCGCGTTCGCTTGTTACCAGCTGTATAATAAGCTCTCATTCTTATAAATTAAAAAAATTTTCATCGAGCTTCCACAAGCGATGAATCCGCGCCCAACCGAGTTGGTTGTTAGTAAGTGGGACCCTCAATCGTGAGCGGTAAAATAAAGTGTTAAAGCAACTAAGAAGAAGACACTTCTGTATTCTAGTGTTGACTTCTTGTGTCGATGCTTCATCGTTGTTGGAACTTAGGGTTAAGTATTACATACGAAGCGTGGAATTCGTTGGACGAACAGTTCGAATGTCTACCACCGGTGCTTAGTATTCGTCTAGTGTGCAACACGAAAATTCCAAGTTTCGTGTATAACTACCTTCATGAAGAACTCTATAACCAACAGTGCATTAAACACTAATTACAACCCGTAACGAGTTTCTTCAGCACAGCCACGCACGAAACAACGAGCATACTCATACCGTTCACGCTTCCATTCTTCAAGCACGCGAAAGAGCAAAGAGGAAGCCGAAGAGTTCAAGGGGGTACTACAACAATAGTTAATGAAACGAAACGACGCTGGCTGAATGTAGGGCATAAGGCGCGTGCTTCGCTGATGAATGTAACCTTAATCGATCGAAAGTTCGCAGTGTAAGCTGTCCGCTCGGTAAACTAATATCCGAATGATCCAGTGAGCGTCCCACGATATACACCATCGGCTTTGTTACCGTGCCACGCATATATGGGTCACGTTCTCGTCCGGATCTCATCTCGTTTCTATTCGCCAGGGCGAGGATCTAGATGCAAACACGTCCCGGTATTCCCTCTTGTAACGCGATCCTGTGACGGCGATTTCTAAATACCATCTGGTTACCCTTTCTTCGATCTCTTCTACAATGACTTTAACGTTCTTTTTCTAACTTTTTCTTTTTTTTTCTTTTTTACTCGACTTTATGTTTTTCCTCCTTTTTATCACCGACAGGGACACACGAAGCAGGGAAGCAACGAATATGAAGAGAGAAAGAAGTAAACTGGCGCGTCTCGGATACGATTTCCGAGAATTCAGGTGATATTAATGGCCGACGACGGAGGCGCGCCGATGCGTGTCGCTCGAAATTATTCACCGGCCACTTTTGATGCGATTCCCGTGAATAATGAGCCGTGTCTCGCTGTTTATCGCTTAATGTTCCGTCATTCGGGGCGGTTTTCGCGGCGGCCAACCTCGCGGACACGATTTTAGACCCGGATAATTCACAGAAAGCGAGCCAACCGAGGCCTGGGCCCTTGGTCTCTCTCTCTCTGTTTTTCTGCAAGCGTCACGCGTTTTCTCGCCAGACTTTCGGACGTTTAGGGGCTTCTCTAAATAGCAACGGACGGATTTACGCGGCCAACGGGGCGGGAAGGACGTTTCATTAAACGTGAGCTTAATGCACGATCACCGTATGGGCTGGATTACGCGGGAAATGGTTCCTCGAATGAACGGATCGTTTGGTAAAATTTAGCATATATTCTGGAGGGGTGCACAATGGGTGTATGATTCATTCTTTAATATAATGATGATAAAGTCAATGACTTGTATGCTTTATTGTACGAATAAATTGCTCGAGCTATTCGTGCTCCATTCGAAGACATTTATTGTGGTAATCTTTTGTACCTTTTCGACTGATGACATTTTTAATTTGTTAAATATGTATAATTAAGTGGCTCGTCCTATGAAATTTTTTACGAATTGTCCTGAACGAGTATACCAATTATAATTCGTCTTTTCGTTCCGTATTATGAATGTCTTTTTCAGGACTCGATAACATGTTTAATATGTTAATCAATATTACGCATATACAGTGGATTCCGGTTAATTGGGATACATTGGGACCAGACTAATTTGTCCCAATAATACGGATTTTTATACAGACAAAATCTGAACGAGGTAAAAAATAAAGCAAAGGTACAAAAAATGCGATACTCGATCCTGACTACAGATGCGTGTGTAAGCACGCAGACAAAGTTAACGATAAGTAATAAAATAACATCGATGAGTAATGAAAAATCAGTAAATAAACGCTTCCAATCAGTGTCACCACTTCGTAACAAGCTTTACCGTATCTCGAATCGTAAACTGTCCTAATAAAACAGCGGTATGTTCCATATAAGCGAAGTGAAAACAATAATTTTTGTTTCCGTTCTTTAGTGCTTGTTCCAAATAAACCGTCCCGATCAACCGGAGTCCGCTGCATTCGGAAAAGAATTAATAAGAGCAAGAAAATTGATTCCTCTTAATAACCAGGGAGCTATAAACCTATCGAACCACCCAACGAACCAAGCTCTCTTGAAACGACCAAATAAATCACGCTCGCATCTCACAGCTAAGAAACACTTAGCGTACAGGCGACAAAATTAAATTTTCCAAAGCGACAAACCAATCTCAGGCTCTCCAGCGTACACTCAATCTCATCCACCAGGCTCTATGGTGGCCAGCATTATTCCTACCACTGCTTAAATCAAATCGAATGGTTGGCTAGGCGAACAGCTTCGCCTTACACCACCTATCGGTGACTCAGATCGCTCGTGTACTTTATGAAACGGCGACTAATAAAGTATCGCAGCGCATTCATCCCGCTTTCCAGAGATTAATACACCTCAAGGAGCCGGGGAAGCAAACGCGTGGCAATAAGAATACACCTTCGCCGGCCGAACACCTCGTAATCCCTCCCTCGGGCCGCTGTCCCATGAACTTTCTATATTATGAGATTTTCTGAAATATTCATGTAAGCGATAACTGTACTTCCTTTACATTTGTACGTACATGAGGTCCCGTTACGCGAGGTGCAAGTATAGCGAATAGCGAGCCGCGGCTCGTAACTAACCCCAGCAAAAGAGACCAAAGCGAACCGCGCAACGACTACTTGAGTTTCCGCTGAAAATCCATCAGCTGATAACGGCCATTTATCCCGCCGCCTTGAAACAACCGCCGCGTACTTCCAGAAGACATTAGATATTCGCGGATCCTAGCGCCTGTTCGCGGATTTCCTCCGGGCGTACGTTACCCTTAACGCGCGTCGGCTTCTTACGTTTTTCACGAAAATGGCCGCGAAGCATGTTCTGAGAACGAGAACCGGTTGGAGGCTAGCAACGCGTGTTTATGGGACTTTTTGGAGATGTCTTTATCGTTAGACGTTGATGTAGGTTTAATTAAGACCTCGTTATTTTCCGAGGATTCCAGATGATCTTCCGAATTTTTTAGTGGAATTTAACTGGATGGAAATTAAAATGCTGCTGCGATAAGATAATAATGATTATTCTATTTTAGGTTTATTGGAGAAGTTTTTTTTATAAATTACTAGAAATTGTTATTAAGGGTTACTTATGTCTTTCTATTATTTAATTTGTATTTAAATTTCAGTAGTTTAATATTTAATTTATTTACTATTTTATCCGAAAGCCTCTTTTGGGTAATCGACAACTATTTTTAATTAAAAGCTTTTATGAAAGATATTATTTGTTCGAATTCCTGATATATTCGCGTGAAAATTAAATATATTAAAAAATATCTTCCTTTGCGTCTGTCAATAATACACCGATACCTCACAGAGAATGGATCGTATTAAATACTGGAATAACTTTATAAAATTCTCTTCCTCCAGACTGTCTACGATAACTCGATATTACTTGTGTTTTCTTCGACACATGGATCAAACATTTTATGCGAAAGATGTACCGTTAGCCACGCAGATCATCGGGAAAGAATATCGAGAAACACGGCTGTCAAGCGTACAGTAGCTTCTGCGAGAGGTGAGAAACCAAGAGAAAAACAGGTGACACAAAAGAGGGACCGTACCGACCACTTGTGTTTCCTGTGAAAACCCGTCGTGGAACGGCGACAAGTGGCCACGCTGGGACCATTAAGTCTTCCGTATCTTTGAGTAAATATGAATAAAGGGACGTAACGTATGCGAGGCGAAAATGCTTCTCGCATAACAAGTGTCTTTCGCATTCCTCTGCCCGAGTTGCAACCATGCTGGTAGCCGTCGACATTGTCTTTCGTCAGATATTTATGAACAGATCGTCGTAGATATGTATTCAAAAACACGTTTGTCGAAAGAAACTCAGCGGTAGGATAAATATATTACGAAACTCCAATTTTTAAACATTTATCATTTTATCCTGTTTCCTAGATATGTTTTTTTCTTTTATTTTTTTTTTTTTTTTTTAACATTGGTCGAAGATTTTAATATTTGCAAAAGTGTGCAGATCTGTGAAAAAGTAGATTTTCGCTGTTTTAAGTATTCAAATATTCTTTTAGCTGGGTTATTTATATTCATAGATGCGCGTGTGCTTAAAGCATCAACAATTCCATGAATTTTTACTCTTATCGACTACCGTGCAATGGATATTGATATTTTGCATATGTAAACTTTTCAGTGTATAAATATACATTGTTAGTAGATGACGGTTTTTTGTGCGAATACATGTTTTTAAGAATACAGGGAATAAAATGGAACTTCGGTAAAAAATTATTTCGCCTGCTGGGTATTATAAAAATGCATTCTGTAAAATTTTGCAGCTTTAAATATTCTACAAAAGCATGAAAATCCGCGGTCCAATTACAATATTTGTATAACGGTCTATGTGACTTTTTACGGAAATTAATTCTTTCTCTCATAATTTTGAAAAGGTACACTAAATTCGACAACATATAAAGATACACTGTTACAATATTAAAATATTAGAATAAATTAATATTGGTATACATAAATAAATATTAGGAAAATATTAGTAAAATATTAGTATATATAAATAAATATTAGTAAAATATTACTATATATAATTGGCGTAAACAATTAATTTCTTTTTCAAATAATCTTCAAAAAATACAATGAACGGAGTATAAATTAATATTGGTATACGTAAATAAATATTAGTAAAACATTAGTATATATTAGTATATATAAATAAATATTATCAAAATATTACTATATATAATTCGCGTAAACAATTAATTTCTTTTTCGAATAATTTTCAAAAAATACAATGAATATGACCAGACTTCAAGTCTACAAACTTCAACAATTTATAAAATATATTATATCAACCCTATGGAGCCAAAAATAACGATCCACACTCGCAAAAGACTATAAAAACATCCTAAAAATTTATACATATTTATGAATGCAAAATATTAAAATAAAAAAAAAAGAACACGGAAAGCCTAAGATACACTACGAACATCGGGTTTTTGCCATGCAACGCGTGAGATAATTTAATATGAGAAAGATCCAGTCGCAGAAAGTGTCCAGAATAAGTATTTTAAATAAGGGTTGCACGCTTCGAGTAGCCATTTCTCGCAAAAACACGTCGCGACAGTTTACTGCCGTGGCATCGCCGAAACGTTTTCTCATGCGATCGTAAAAGCAGGCGCAACTCGTTCAACAGGGGAACGGAATCGCCTGACTATTAATTTCCACGGACAACCGAGGAGTCAACAACACTTAACCTCGTGTTACCTCTTGTCAACTTTGCTAAACGACCGCGACAATAATTTCACGGTGCAATACATCACGATTCCAATTATCGGGCGGCGTTACAGGCCGCTGAGGGGGGAAAATTAATCTCTAAATATCGGAGAACGACTGGTAATTTCGCGCTCGCGGCCACGAAAACTAAAAGAAACCTGGAAATACATCAATTTAGAAATCGATTCGGACAGGTGGGAAAAACGGCTCGTTGTAGCTATTCGAGATATATTGCGGTGAGTTCGAGGTTGGTTAACGCGAAGACCTTTGCCGATGAAATTACATTTCTACAAATTTTAGTTCAGCAATTTGTTGTAATTCCTGTGAACGAAGGTTGTAATAATTGCTCGAAATGGTACGGTATGCTGCAATTACCGTGAATTATGTGATCGAACAGGAAGCAGTAACTTTGTTTCCTTTAAAGAAAATAAGATACACTGAACAAACTTTATGGTGAATTGAATAAATTATTTTTTTTACGATCTTAGCATGAATTTAAATTATATCGCTGATTGGCATCGATACTGATTCAACTTAAAAAATGTACATTTTAAAAGAGGTTTTTTTAAGATTGATACAAAATAAAATAAATTCAGGTCATAATGAATTCCTAATAAAGTCAAAATAAATACCTCACACATTCAGGTCTTACTAATTATATATAATTATTATTAACGCTAGAATTACCAAAGTGGTAGAAATAATTCATAATTGTCCACAGAATCTTTATAAATCTATTGCCAAGCATTTCAGACAATTTTCCACAATTTTCCATAACTTTCTGCAAAAGATATGCATAAAGACTTCTCTCCCTTGCATTATGCATTTTTTTAAAGTACCTATAATTATAATTCCTTCGGTAGAAATAAATATATTTTAAACTTCGGTAATTCCAGCGTTAATCATGCTGATTATTCGCTTTGATAAAAATAGAAACCAAGTTTAAAATCTTTTCAATTCTATATCAATATCAATGCCAAGTATTAAATCTCTTCTCTAAATCTCTCGCTCTACTAACCGAACCATCACAATTATAACAAAACGTTACTTTAAAAATCGCAATGAACCTTAACAAAAAAACACAAAAAAAAAAACTTCCTTTAAAGCGCCATGGATCCAAGAGTGGCCAGGCCTGGAACAATAGAATTACCAGTGACACGACCTCTGAATTAATGTCCTACCGACAGTTACACGGTGGAAGCGTCCCCGGACCGGGATCAGAAATAGCGGAAATTCAATTACCCGGTGTACTCGAGGATCGTGCTCCTCTAACGACCATCACGCGGTGTTCCTGATTCCCCATTGATTGGTCGGTCCAAGTTCGTACGTGCGAACTGACCGGCATAGCGGACAGACCACTCTGTTCCAACCGATTCACGTTCACCCTGACGAGAGTCGCGTGGAAGAGGCGCAACACGTGGCGAACACACGTCGTTTCTGGTTTGACCGCGTCTTCCTCGGACACGTCACGCGGACGTACGGGTGATATTTATGCATGAGGACACATATGCGCCACGCGATGCATCGCGATGCATAGAATATTACTATTTATTATAGTGGCTCCGGGGACGAAATGCCGTTAGCCGACATAGACACTAGTGACACACATCTCCCTACCTCGTCCTATTCCATGTTGCAGTTCTGCATGATTCGCTTGAGTATCGTGGGCAACGAGTCTGAGAGTAGCGAAGGACAGTTTGAGATACCCGTATGTTGATATGCGGGATTGTTTGAATTGATCGTTGGGTTTCGGAGGAGGGTTGATGAAATTGGATGTGGATCTTCTGCAAGGGTGGAGGGTGAGAATGTTTGGACACGAGAGGTTTGATGGTACAGTAAGGGTTGTTACAGTTGGAGTGCTTTGTGTAGACAGGGAACAAATTTCACGTGTAAATTGAATGTATAATTTGTATAATTTGTTTTTATCAAAATTATACGACTTTTTATGTTATTTTAATATATGTGCGCTGAAAATCAATCGCGATATTAACCCTTAGCGCTCATTTGGCTCCGCTACGGAGACATTCTGTTTTCTACATGATTACGCTCAATTTCTAGATATCAAGATATCACACCATGATAATTTACAAAATAAAAAAGATTTATGTTTCGTTTACGAGAGGAAAAAGGATACTTGTGAAATGAATAAAAACAAGTACTTTCGCAAGCAGTAGTAATTTTTCAAAATAAAACTTCTTTTCTTCGGTGATAAAGAATCGTACGGCGTGCAAAGGGTTAAAATACATTTTCCTCTGAAAACTTCAGAATTATAACGAAACGTTACATTGCAACAATGCTGGTTTCGTGATCGAGGGTTGTAGATTAAATTTTTTTCTTATCCTGTGAAACGATCAGATATTTGAATTTCTTTAATTTAGATGCTTCCAGCTAAACGTTACGAGCTGCTTAGAACGTGCAACTTCTTACGCAGAAACTTTGTACCAATTATGAGCGTTTATGATAAAAGTGTACTCGAAGGGAGAATGATTCAATTAAATCGATGAAGTAAATCATTCGTGTCGATAATTAGCACAAGACTAGCAATAAATCAGACCGATAAAAGTTTATTTACAAGCAATTCGAGTCATTTTACACCCATTTCCATCGAACACTTATCACTTAAGCGTCGAGTTTCAAACTTTCTACTCGCAATTATTTTTCTCTGCCATGCTTAATAACGCCTGAACCAACCGCTTCAAGGAAGTCAAAAATCCACCTTAACATCGGAAATTGTGTATAAAAAATAGCGTTCTTTTCACGGGTATTTGAGGAACACTTTCCATACAGGCATATCGTGAAGTGCAGCGTTTTCTACGCGCCACGAGACGACTTTCGAACTGGTTCGCGTCGCGACGAATGATATACGATTTCCTTTGATTTATCGTTTCGAAAGGGTATATATGTAGGTATATCGTACCCACGCACGATCGTCGGACAATTTTATCCTTGAGATCTTTCCTTCTCTCGGCGGAGGAGCCTAGGCCTCCAAGGACTCGCTCCCGGGAGCCAGCCGAGCGCAATAAGCAGAAATAAAGTATCACTTAGTGTTATAAGAAGCCCGCCAGGAAGGAATTTGCGTTCCTACTCGAAACAGTATACCCATAATTACACACTTGCCGGACGAAAAACCGTGTAATTGGAATATTCGCAAAAAATCGTCGGCAGACTTAATTGGCGTGCGGATGAGCGGGATTATTGAAGAAAATCTGCTCACGTGCACATAAACAGCTGTTAAGAGACGCGTAAATATTTTACTGCTCGCACCCTTTTCGTACCGATATGAGAATCCTTCTTTCTGGTTAAACCTATGTCAACGTTGAACTTCAATTTTTGTTGCTTGTTTTTTTTTTTTTTTTTTAGATCACGTCAGGATTTTAGGATCCCGTTTTAACAACGAATACACACAATTTTTATTACTCATTTAAGATTATGATTTTTTCAAATAGTTATCATTTTTAATTCTTTGGTTGAAATAGGTACGGTTTAATCGTCGGTAGTTCTAGGGTTAAAGGCACAAGAATACACGGAATGTGCGTATAATAAGCGAAAATGTATAACTACTATTTTTATTGAAAGAAAATTTTTATATGTAAAAATTAACTAAAAGTTAACTAATACTCCTTATAATATTTTGTGAATAAAAGGATTGATTATCTAGCTTCTGTTTTTTTTGTAAATTATATTCATGAAAGCATGAATTCGTATACAAAAATCGACAGTCTAATTATGACTTAGCCTGTAGATCAATGCACCAGGAAGAGATGCTCGAGACGTCAGAAACGTTACACTGAAGAAGAAGATCTAATTATCATTCGAAGAATCGATAGAGCTATATCTTGCTTCTGCGATGAAATGAAAATAAATTGAGCTATAGCTGTAAAATAAGATTTCAATTATAGTTTCAACACCCTAATCGACGCACCTCACCTTGCTTCGTGAGAACTTATTAGGCTACTTGTACAGAAAATCTGTTAACCTATAAGATATTCTAAGGTTACCTTTGCATGCACCAAAGTAATGCATAACAAAGTACAATAAGAATGTGAAACATTTAAGCCATTTAATTTTATCTCACGACGTTGATCTGGTCCAATTATTATTTCAAGGATACAACCTAGCCTGCAACAATATTAACTACATATAATAGAACTACATTTATTGAAATGAAATTTTATTCAATGTTTGATTTACTTAATTTTTGCTGAATTATTGTTTAAACTGTTGCTGAGTCCAATTCCATGGTCTTTTAGAATTTTACTCGTTAGATCGTCTCTTTGATAAAGCGAGTATTTTAAAAAACCGAGAATTAAATAAAACGATGTAGCAAAATAAATATGGAAAAAATAGAAGATGAATAGAAAACTTGCTGAAAAAGTAACCTTTATAAATAAATTACCTTGTTTCACCCTTTTCGAAAGTAAGTGACCAAAAGAACGAGCTAACGTGACTTTAAATATGAACTCCGGTTATCTACACGAAAAATTGTAGTTAATGAAGGAGAACAGTGTATTATTATATAAACCATGCAGTTATCCAAATTGTTTATTCCCACATATATTCCACTAAATGGGAACTCTAATACCCATTTCTTACATCACAGTAACAAAAAAAAGCGAACTCATAAAAATTCCCTAAACACCATGGAACTAATTTCAAATATCACCGGAATTGAAAGCTATTTAACATCAAAACTACCGACGACTAAAGTATACTTATTTCTACGGAAAAAATTAAAATGGAAAATATATAAAACATGTAACATCACTGAGACAAAGATTTATCTATATTTTTAACAGAAAACCACAGAAAATCTCCTTAAAATCATCATAGTTAATTTATAANTAAGAAAAAAAAAAAAAAAAAAAAAAAAAAAACGTGTAATAATCAATTCTGTGTCCCTTCCAAACGCTTCGCTGTGTTCTCAACATAAAAAAAATTTCTTTTTCCAAGACATAAATCCTTCCCTTTTACGATCGAGCACGCGGTGGCACGGGAACGAGCCGGTTGTGCAATTTAAACCACGCCGTTCCCCGTTTTCCGAATTTATGCGAGCTTGTACGGCTTATCAGTCGTTGCCGAGTAACTAGGTATCACGCGATGCATAACCGCGCCGGTTACGTCCCAGTTGCACGCGCCGCACACCGGTAATTGCACAATTTTATTTGAATAATTTCCACGAGTCAATGGCACATTGCCGGGTCTGGAATGCAGCCGACGATTGCAATGTAATCCCGTGCCGTCTATCAGTCTACTCATCAAAGGCACGTCTGTGCATATTCGAACGTGTACGGATGCAAGAAACACGAGTGTGCAACGTTTATGCGGCGATCGGTGGTCGTGTGTGGCACTTGCATCACTTCCTCTCGCACAGCCTTCACATTGTTGGTGCTGGTTATTGACAGACCGTAGGTTAGAAGCTAACGCACACCGTGAGTTATTTGCATGGTAAACGGAGCGGAGAATTCGTGCATAGGGGAGTTTTCTAATGGTGGAAAAATTGTTGGGCCGCGATTAAATCGTTTCCGTGATGGGGTTGTGCGTGTGCGGTCGGTCTCGGATAAGGTAGACCGAGGCTAACCAGTTCGAAATAACAATTCTACCGAGAGAAATATCTTTGGGTTTAAAACAATTCGTCGATTACGAATTTACAATAGAAAGTTAACTTCCTGAATTTTTATCATTTTTTTCGCTACCAAAAGTAAATTATCTGGTTCGAGTCAGTCGACTGTATTTGAATCTAGAAGCATTGAAACGAAGGCGATGGTATTGATACACAAACTACAACTTAATTTCTGTAAACGCTGGATTTTGTAGATAAAGAAATGTTCGGAAAGGAATAAACGAACGGCAGCTTGCGGCTTTGGTTGGCCATTTAACACGTTTAACGCCACGCCGATTTTGGTCGGCTTTCCGTTAGGCTCTGTTCTGTGATACTAATTCAGAAACATTTGGTCGCAAAATAATTAAGAATTTAAGAAGGAAATTGTAAAAGTTTGCAAAGGAAGGTCGTATCTTTGTTTAATGTGATTCGATAGAACCCATTAATGAATTACAAGGTATTATTTTTTGAAATTAATACTGTCCTTGGAAACTAGCTAAACGAAAATTTCAGCGTCCACAAAGACCGGCGTGGCGCTTGACGTGTTAAGCGTTAACCCTTTGCACTCGGAGCCATCTCGCGACATTTTTATAGGAAAGCGTGCAAAAAGAAATCGTTCCATATTTCGGTATATACCATACTTTTTGATTTGCTATCTCTTGCCATTTGAAATAGAGAACTTCAAGGAAACGTGCATTTTTTAAAAAAGTTTCTTTAAGTTCATCCTCTGTAATCATTAATATCATTAATAAACTGTGATGTCCCCTGAGAGAAGACGTTCGAGTGCAAAGAGTTAATATCAGGAACGATGATCTTTAAAACGATTTACTAAAATTATTTATCAAAAAATATTCATTAGATATTCCGATTTCGGTGGTCTGCGTGTTGGAGTCTCGTTTGGTGTATGAAAATGACGGCAAATCGCACGCGTGCGAGTATAAAACTCCGCTGTCCGAGGGTTAAACCCACAAAAGATCAAACCGAACCCTCTTCCAGAGCCCATCCACCAACCCGCTCCGATCGACTTCAACGAGCACCCCGCGGTCATCCGATGCGGGTGCGACTTCGGGATCTCGAGGTGAATCTGGTGAATCTCCATAACCGCGGAGATTCTCAGAATCGGTGTACTCGCGGCGTGCCCGTCCGGGCTTCATTTAATTATGCCATAAAGACGCGGCCTCCAAGCTTCCCTCTACATAAACGCGTGGCAGCAAGGTATCGGCGGCATTCCGGTCGGTCGATGACTTTTTCCATCGGCGCGGCACCGATCGAATTAATGCGAGAGAAGCGTGGCCGATCGAGGGCGGTCGGCTTGGGTTCGCGGCCGTACCTCGCCGGATCGCGTACGAACGTGCAATTAGAGTAAATATATAATCCACGTGATTATGGTAATCGCGGTGGAAGTCGGAGGAGGGCTAGCGGCGACGAGAAGAAACGTGAAAGAAGGTGAGATCGGTTGAGATTTCACGTGGTCCCGAGCGCGAGCACGCTAATGGGTGCCCACCTGTCGGAGACGGGATAACCACGGTCGACTTCTGGCTCACTTGTCGCCGATTAACAACGAGCCACGACCAAAGATAATCGCCCGGCGACCCAATTACGAAATTATATTGTCATGCCCCGGATGGGATCGGCGGGTAGCACCAGTGGAGTTCGAGGATCGGGAACGAACGGGATTTGACGTTTACTGGAACGAACGGTATACGTCTCTTCTAATTCGATGGAGGTGTACGGAGGTTGTGATCGGAGGATTGATGAGACGTGGGAAGAGAGAGCTGGGTTTGGTCGTGGTACGCGCGTGATTTTTATTCGTTGGAGTCTTTTAATTTTGTTGCTTGCGAGAGGTTGAAGGGAATAGGGGCTGATTAAACAGGGGGTAGGGATAAGTAAGATAAGTAGGGGTAGGTAGTACGGATGTATAAAAAAATATAAAAAAAAGAGAGAAAATGAAATAGATAAATTTGTTAAAAGGAGGATTGAAAAATTAGTCGATGGATCATCGGGAAAATGGAAATCTGTAGATGGTTAATTCTATTCTCGCATTGCTTGTGGAATTGTCAACATATTCTGTAGTGGACCGAGGTTGTCAGGATTAGTAAATAAATT
Source organism: Ctenoplectra terminalis (assembly GCA_019453375.1). Lineage (NCBI taxonomy): Eukaryota > Metazoa > Arthropoda > Insecta > Hymenoptera > Apidae > Ctenoplectra > Ctenoplectra terminalis. Next base: position 6,543 of record SMSQ01021512.1, on the reverse strand, counting down.
GATATAAACTGGATTAAACAGNAACATATTCTGTAGTGGACCGAGGTTGTCAGGATTAGTAAATAAATTGGTATAAACTGGATTAAACAGAACAAGAGATATATATATTTGGAAAGGAAAGAAATACTGAGATGTAGAATAATCTTAAGGGCTAATAGGTCGTGCACGTTCGACGGTTCCTAAGCGACTCTGCCTCGTGGCCCGACTTTCAAACGGAAGTCTGGCTTCGCTTGTTTTTAATAGCGCGCGCGGTCCTTCTATATCGATACACTATAATTCAAACCTAATAGTAAGTTTGCCTATACATTATATCTCAGAAAAGAATTCACATTTCTGTTTTATTTAAAAAACAAAAGAAATAGCACGCTAAATTTAAAGAGAATAACGAATTATGGCATAGCATGAATAAAAATAAAGATCTTGAGTTTCGAATAAAATTCCGAATTACAAATTGAGAATCGTATAATCACGGTAACCCTAGCACCTGCCAATTTTATTCCACAATGCCGTTGGTCTACACGATTCACGACGAAACAGCGAAACCGTCTCCAATATCTTTCATCGAATCTCAATATTCATTCAATACTCCTTACCCAACACCCCTAACCCGGCCAGCAACACTGTACTCTCCCGAACAATAAACTCGTCCAGTCACCGTGCCCCGGCAACCAACGAATCGCAATATCGATGTTCGTCGAGAGCTGATCGAAAAAGAAATTAGTTCCGCGCAAGGAGCGCTACTTAACGCAACAATCATCGGGACCAGTCCGCCTCCGCGATAATCGAACCGTCATCGGCGCAACACGGACTCAACTCGGCTCCTGGAACGTAATAGAATATCGGAAAAATGGCAAAGTCGACACGAGTAAACGTTCCATGAATTGACAGGTAGGTTATTCGCGAGGCAGGGGCGCGAGAAACGTCTCGGGGCCAGATCAATCCGAGTCACTGACTTGCGCGTCGTCACGAGGGGACAGAAAAAAAAGGGGTGCACCGGCTGTCGGAGAACGAGATTTAACAGACCCTTCCGTTCTATCGTGGTAATTGGACTTTGATGGAAAAGAAGCGGATCCGTCTTTTGTTCTCGTCTACTCAAGCCCTGGCTGCTCTCTCGTCTCTCGTACAAGGGCTTTTTGCTTCCCTTTCGAAACCGTGCGCAACCCGAAGGGTGGATTACACTTTTTTCCTTCCTATCCGAGCTGCGGCTTTAACTGTCGCGATATTATTATATGTATTTAAATTAAAGTTGTTCTTGAGGAGCTTGTTATGGTGGATGCTGACGATGGTTGGTATATGAAAATAAATGTTTCTTTGGTTCATTTTGTAAAATTATCGGGTAATAATTTTGTTTCTTTGGTGTTGATTGCTTGGAAACTTTTGTTTGAAAAGAATCTGGTTATTGTCGTTAAAATATTAATGCACTGAAGTATTTTGAAATTGTATAGTACTATTGTGAAAACTGTGTTATTTTAGAAAGAAGGAGAAAAATATTAATTTTCTTCGTTTTAAGATAAAGAACGATGTTTTGAATTAATTAAAATAGTAGATCTTACACGCGGCCAAATGATTGCTTAATTTTTAAGAGCGTAATATACGGCTTTCGTACCGAAATATTTTCATCCACCGGTATTAAATCGAGACAGACAAATTACGGTACTCGGTACCAGAAAGATTTTACTGGATCGGTACAATTCCTCGCCAGAATAACTCCTCTCATTATCTAGTTTTAAGAACGAAGTAAAATATTATTCCAAGCTACCTGTGTTCCCAAGAAAAACCATTAAAAACCAACATGAATACGAGATATTGTATTCTCTAGTAATAATACGACTGTTTAAAGAAATAATGTCAAGGAAACGCAATACCACCAACCTTCGTACAATCGATAGCAGTTTTCATATTAACCCTTTGTACTTCCACGTCAAGCTGGACTCGACATTTCGGTTTGCTACATTTTTTTAAATATATTCTTAATAATATTTATTAACATCTATTAATTCTAATATATTCTTTTATATTAAAATTAAATTTTACAGGAATTTATTAATATAGATATATTATCGATTATAAAAATATGATCATTAAAGCAAATTCAGTGAGATTTTGAAAATATTTTATTAAATACAGTTGAAATAAAATATTGAGTATCGCTAAGAGCGCAAAGGATTGAAGAGTCCTCCACGTTACGAAACTTTTCTCTGGTTCGAGCAATATGAAAATTAAAAGTGTCGCTTTCATCGATCGCAGGTAAATTGATTGCTGACGAATCAATTAACGATGGTATTTCTTTGTTATTGCTCGCGCGAGAGAAAACGACCCCTCTATAACAGAAACGTTATCTAATTTATGACGATGAATTATTGCATCGTTCGCGTTCTGTTCTAATGAATCATTGCGTTCGGTAACGCTTGTCAGCGTATTTGGCCCACCGCGAATAAAAACAAAAGCATCTTAATCAACCGTTGCAGCGTGCACCGCGCCTTGGTATTTTAACGATCAGGCGCGCCATATTTCTGTTATGAGCTTATCTATTCGCGTGTCATACGTCAAACTTTGGTCGTTAACGCGAAACTTTGTTTATATTATCATGAATCGTAAATAAATTTATAACTGTAAGTATTATTAACACACTGACGACAGGATCTTGTTTTTGCAAATTCTATTACGAGACATAGTTACGGTCGAATAAATTATTACTTGGATATTTCTTCGAAGAATTTGTATCTTAAATTCTTATTTTTAGCACTAGAACTGTCTATCATTAAAATATAGTCATCTACACCGAAGAGATAAACAATTAAATGTGTATGAAAAAATATATAATCCAAGAGGGGCAAATCTTCGTAGACATTCTTAATAGAAAATCACGAAACATCGCGAAAAATCCTTAAAAATACGTTGCAATAAATTTATAAAATTTAAATGAGAAACTATATTTATCATTTTGGTAGTTCCAGTGTTGAAAGTAATTTATACACCGTCGTTTGTCATTTCCACCTTCTTAAGATACGAAATATGAAATCTCAAGAAATTTTATCATCCTTTCAGAACGTGTTAAAATTATTCGTATAAATTTCCAATGTACTTTCTTGCTTGAAAATTGTAATTATAAAACAACATCGATACCTTTCTAGAATTTTAATGGTCCTTATCATCGTTTCTATTTTACTTCACGCATCGGCGATGATATTTACGGTTCTCTGCCGAATTGGAGCGGCGTTTCGAACCGTTACGAAGTTCTGGAAAGCATCGTGGCTCCGCGTATTCGCGGCACCGCTATGAAATCGGGTTTATGCACGAGAGCATTGCATAAATAACTTTGCAGATGGTATCGGGCAGTATATGAAATTTCCACTGAAATCGCGGCACCGGACTATGAATGCGTTTTAACGAATCGCGAATATCGCGACTTTATTTTTACACGTCGTTTTTTCACTCCGCATAATCGATCTCTGACCGTGCCCGTTTCCGACAATTTATATTTGAGTTCTTCTCGTGTTTATTGGCGTTTTATACGAACCACGCTTCACTGAGACTCTATTACATCGTTCGAACCCCTCATCGAAACGTTCGAACGGTAAAAATCGGTATTCCAGTGAAATATTCCTCTACGGGGAAGGTTTCTCTTGATTTAATTATTTTGTAAAACGTAATAAATCATTTATAAAATACGACATGGTAATCAAAATATTATTCCTTGATTATTAATAAAAATAAAATCAAAGACCTGTTGCATGAGATTTAATTCAGAATTAATTTACGTAAGAAAAGAGTCGTATATTATAAGAAGAAAAAAAAAATATCGTGAAGTCTTAGAGCATCGCTATTATTATATTCTATACCAATTTGTAAATAGTAATTAAATTAAGAATAAATCAAGACATAACACCCCTTTAGTAACTTTGAAATATTCCTCTACGGGGAAGGTTTCTCTTGATTTAATTATTTTATTAAACGTAACAAATCATTTATAAAATACGACATGGTAGTCAAAATATTATTCTTTGATTATAAAAAAAAATAAAATCAAAGATTTGTTCCTCTAGATTTAATTCAGAATTAATTTACGTAAGGAAAGAGTCGTATATTGTAAGAAAAAGAAATATCCTGTAATCTTAGAGCATTATTATCTACTATTATTATCTACTATACCAATTTGTAAATAGTAATTAAGTTAAGAATAAATCAAGACATAATATTCCTTCAGTAACTTCCAAACTACTTTACACAATTTTTTCTACAAAAATAAAATGAAACACACTTGTCAAATAAGTAACAAAAAATTATTCAATCCCATTCTCCTTTGTATACCGTTTCCCTGATCAATTTTACGATAAAAGTATACTTGAGGAATTATTCACCAACCCTTCATCCAACAATTATATATGTCGTAATTCAATTTTATCTTAAATTTCCTGTCATTAAAGCGTTCCACCAATCGTCGACTGCCATCTCGTCACCGCTTTTATGCGCCACACATTTTCTGTAGACGAAGGTGCACGACGAGTAATGAGAAGCCTCGAAAGTGTGTGCGAGCACGCGTTTAACCGATTCGCCGGGTCGTTTCGATGCTTTATTACAGGCTATCGAGCTCCATTTATCACGAGTCGGAGCTTTTCAGAGGCCGTCTGGAAGGACGGCTGGCATTCGGTCGCGGAACACCGGAGGGGACCGCTAAAAATCGGCATTCCGAATCGCCACCCTTTATTCGCGCGCCTTCAATCTCTCGGAGTGGGCAATGAAGTCTCTCGGCTCGGCTGGCAAGCCGGAGAACGCACAATGAACGCGTTGTTCCGTCCACAAGCACGAATCGATGAACGAGAGTGCGTGTGAACGAACGCAGCGTGGTATCATGCGCGAAGAATTTGCCACCGTGTCTGCGTTCTCGAGTTATGTAAGTGAAGGGACGTACGAGGGAACTTGACGGTAAAAGTGGTCGTTAATTAATGGACGAGGCTTCTCGGTTGGAGTACTGTCCGATGAGAATTTCGGTACGACTTTTGCATCCCTCGTATCGTCGTGGAGGTACTAGACAGGTTTATTAAATTTATTAAATTTATTAAATTTATTAAATTAGTTAAAGTAATTTTTTGCTCAAATTATTTTAGTAAATTAATTTTTCTAAATTTAAAATAAATATAAAATACACGATGTACAGTAGATGCATTCATGAATTAACGAATATTAACCCTCTGCGGACGAGCACTCTTTCGACTCTGATTCGTGGCAGGTGGATGATAATTTCTATATGGAACGAGATTATAAATTATGTATTTAAATAATTAGACAAAACTAAAATAGAAACAACACCAATGCTCGACGAAACTTCGAATTGGTACTCTTATTCGTTTGTCGCTGTGGAGGCGATAATTCGACTTAGGAATCAAATTAGAATGTCGCCGCAAAAAACTTTTTATATTTGAAAACTCACAATTACTCGAGACTTAACCATTTATTCAACGATAGAAGATTTTTTTCTGTACATCCATGATATATTTATTAATTCGTTGATTTTTTGAACAGTGTTCTTATTACCTCGATGAATTAACTCGAAGCAAAAATTACAGAAATTACTACCGCGATAACGTTACGAATTAATTTTCTGATTCATCTAAAAGCCATATTTTTATTTAACCACCATTTTCACTGACGAATTTACGATTCACCCGAAACCCAAATTTTGATCGCATCCTTAATTATTAGCAATTTAAATCTGCGGAAACTCTCAGGATATCCTACGCCCTTAAATTACTCCTCTTACAATCTTGATCAAACAGCGAGTTTAAAGTACCGATAAAATTTCAAATTCATAACGAGCCGGAGTAACCGACAATTCCGGGGTTCAATTAAAGGATCGCGTCTCGAAGCATTTCTAATGAGAAGCTATCGTACTAGTCGGTCGGATAATCACCGTTATTTCGAACCAGACCATCGATGTCCAAACACGCACCGGTCGCGAACAGAGCAAGGAAAAATGCTCGAAGCCAGAGCTTTTGCCCTAGAACAGCTTCACAGACAGTCTATAACGTGTCACTGTACGATAATCGGTTCCTGGCACGCCCCGTCCGTCAAACTCGATTAAGCCTACGTTCGCGCGATTCCTTTACATGCAGCCACACGGCCAGTCACGTATGAAATACACAAGAATTATTCGCGCACACGCTTGTCTCTAATTCACTTGGGCGAAATATTAACATAAGGAACCCGCGAGCGTGCACGAATCGTGTTGCGTACAGAGCGAACGCAAGTCAAATAACGAATGCACGGATTCGCGTGTGAGTCGCGCAATACGAACGTAACATTGCTGCACGTGCGATCGGGTTTGCATCGTGATGCAACGGATCGAAATGTACCGGAGATGCGTTGCACGAGTCAGGACTGATCGCGTTTCTTTGTGTTACGCAAGGGTGTGAAGAAAGGAAATTTAATTTAATTTCAGAATTGTATAATTTTCATCCTCAGATAATCTGAGGAGCTTGAAAATTCTCGATCTGAAATATTGCAATTTGGATGATAAATGTGGATAATAATAATAAGTGAACT
>SMSQ01021509.1:0-12242 GCA_019453375.1 Ctenoplectra terminalis | reverse complement strand
AACTGAGCGGAATTAAAAGGACCGTGCTCTACCAAAACCCTTAGGAAACGCACTCGAGTTTGCTTCGGCTTGGTTGGAAGGAATTTTAGGAAAGGAAGGGGTGGTGCNTTCTAACAAAAGAAATTTAAGCATTATCGTGCGTTTCGGTTACTGTTGGTACCGTAAGAAAGGTGTAACTTGCCGCGCAATGTCTCTTGTCATTGTTTCTTTAAAGTTGGCGATAAATATAATTTTCGTGAATCGCGGCCGAGAGAATTGTAAAGTCGATCGGTAACACAGAGACGACTGAACGGATCGAACCGAGCAGCGGTCGATTCGATCGTCCCCCGAAACGAACGAAACGTTCCGCTTAGGACGTGTTTTATAGTTAGATCAAGCGTAAGCAGTGAAAGTGAACGATACGGACCTCGTACCTGTCTGTAGGCAAGAATACCAGACATCCTGCTGTTGTCCCTTGTGTCCAATTTTCGTTTTCTTTCGTTTTCTATCGTTTTCTATCGCTTTCTATCGTTTTCTATCGTTTTCTATCGTTTTCTATCGTTTTCTATCGTTTCCTTTCGTTTTCTCGAGAATTCCACTTGGTTTCCTTCCTAAAATGTTGGCTAAAACGTTGGTTGAAATATTGGCTGGAAGCGAACGATCGTATTTTACGATTGGATAAAAAGAAAACGATCGATAAGAAAATCAGGATTGACAAGGCTCGTTGGAACGAATAGTCTGCCATTTTTAGTAATTACGTGCTTCGCGCAGTCTTTCGTAGAGTATAGGTATATGGAAACTTATCCAAGAACGTCGCGCGAGGTATCATCAATTTCCGAGAGGATAAAGAAAGTAACCTCGATGGTCTCGTTCGCTAGGTAGGATGATTATCCTTGGAATTCCACCGTGTCGTCTCGACGTTTGTTTCGTTTACTTACGGAGATACATTCTTAGCTCGCTAATCGGTCGTGCCATATAAAGAAACGTATCTCTTTGTTCTAACTTTTAACGCGGTCCTCTGGCATTTTACTAAATATCGCGAACCTGCTGTTTCCCATCGATTAATTCGGTCGTGAGAGGGTAGAAAAGGCCGGCAAATAAAGCGTCGCGAATCGTGTTACGTTGAAACTTTGAGAAAAGAGGAGAAAAACAGAAAAGCAGAAAAGCAGAAAAGCAGAAAAGTGAGAATAAAAAAAGTAGATAGCTCGTACAACCGTCTATGCGCGATAAGACAGGTACGCGTAAGAATACTTGCTAGAATCGGGAATGAAATTTATTATATGTAGAAGAAGAACGATCGGGATCGAGGAATGTTATTCGCGTTGGCTTTCCTTCGATTCGCGAACGAGAATCGTTTCGTTCAGCGATAAAATCAATTCCAGACAGGTCGCTGTTCGAACTTCTCTCGAAGTCGTCGCGCTTGGAAAGATATTCAGGATCTTCCGTGTGTAAATGTCAAGAGGTATTGCGGCAAGTACAATCAATTGCGCGTTCCACGGTTCAGCTAGCGTTCGTTACCACCTCGAGCTATCGTAGTTCTCTTTAAGACTATTATCATAGCTGTATATGTATACGCAGACGAATTGGAACGAATTGGAACGAATTGGAACGAATTGGAACGAATTGGAACGATATAAAAATCGGTATTGAACGTCGTCGATTTGGTCTTCCCATCACTCGCCATACCTCTTGCTTCCAATGTATATTGTTGGAAGAAGAATTTCAATTTCATCGGCAGATGAAAACTGTTTGCTCGTGATTTAAAAATCGGTGCAAATTCCTTTCTAGAAATCGGTTGATTCTAGAATAGACCGTTCGATTCGCGCTCCTAATAAAACTCGTGCTGTCACCTCTCGGCAACGTTTAGCACCGTTTAGCACCGTTTAGCACCGTTCAACAGCATTGAACAAAACAATCCAAAGGATTTTACGATCTACGAATTTACCATCTATTTGCAATTACATAGATGTAATTAAAAATTGAATAAAATTCATGCTCGTATCGCTTGCTTTCGTTCAGTGTTTAAATGTTTTTTTTTTAAATTTCAATTCCTCGAGTCTTGATTTTGAAAAACTCTGACTCTGGAATCGGGTGAAATTTATAGGCTCTCTCTTGAAAGCTTGTAAAAGTTCTTTATCTAAAAGTAAACTGAGCGGAATTAAAAGGACCGTGCTCTACCAAAACCCTTAGGAAACGCACTCGAGTTTGCTTCGGCTTGGTTGGAAGGAATTTTAGGAAAGGAAGGGGTGGTGCGTGGCGGGAAAAGGCAAGTTAAAATTTGTACTCGTTGTCAATTTCTGCCGAGCAGTAGCGCCATCCGGTAAAGTAGACGCAGAGCGAACTAAAAGAGTCGAGGAGCTTGTCTGTCACTTGTTGCATCGCTGTCGGCCTGACGTTCGTTCGCTCCGGGCCCGGCGTGCTGTTACCGGTGTAGTCTCGTCATCTTTTATTTTCCACGTTTTTCTTTTTCATTTTCCTTCTTCTTCTTTTATTTTCTTTTTTTTTCTTTTCTTTTCTTTTTTTTAATCGTCTCTCTATTTTACCGAATGTTTCGATTTTTTTGACAACGGTACGAGTTAACTCGCGGTAACAATTATGCGCGCAAGAGGATTATCGAAGAAGAAAGTTGTCAGTGCCGCGTGATTTTTTTATTCCTTCATCCGTGCATCCGTGGATTCTCGAGCATTCGTCAAATTTTCTTCATCCTTGCTCTCGTCTGCGTCCGACGCTAGTGTTCGTCATGGTGAGTAACCAGCCGAAATCGATGTTAAATCAAAATTATATATTGGCGAAGAACGCTCCGTAGAAAAAGGAATGGTAGATTAGAATTTTAAAGCGAAGGATTCGCATCGAATATCATTTTTGCAATGGCTGGATCCGTATTGGCGGGTAACTTGAAATCGATCGAATCTCGAATCGCATTGTATCGTTGGTGATTGATTGCTCGCGTAATTCGTGCCACAGACTTGGCTAAACAGGTACACGCGTACTCGTGCAGTTAAAAGGTAAAAGGTAAAAGGTAAAAGGTAGAAGATGAAAGAATTTCGGAGAATACGGCTGGTTTTTCGTATTCGCGTCGAGTGCTCGTTGCTCTTTCTGAGAAGAGGGAACACAATGGCTGGATACAATAGGTGGGATCGCGCTCTTATCGTTGCTTCGCGTATCGTTCAAAGAAATTCGCGATCGTTCGTATTTCGACGAAGAAGATTTTATCGAAACGTTTTGCTCGGGTTTTCTCGATTAAACGATATTTCATCGAGAATCTACGAATTCTCAACGTGTGCCTTTTTATCGGTTGTTCCTCGTTGTTCTCCGATGNCGTTTAGCACCGTTTAGCACCGTTCAACAGCATTGAACAAAACAATCCAAAGGATTTTACGATCTACGAATTTACCATCTATTTGCAATTACATAGATGTAATTAAAAATTGAATAAAATTCATGCTCGTATCGCTTGCTTTCGTTCAGTGTTTAAATGTTTTTTTTTTAAATTTCAATTCCTCGAGTCTTGATTTTGAAAAATTCTGACTCTGGAATCGGGTGAAATTTATAGGCTCTCTCTTGAAAGCTTGTAAAAGTTCTTTATCTAAAAGTAAACTGAGCGGAATTAAAAGGACCGTGCTCTACCAAAACCCTTAGGAAACGCACTCGAGTTTGCTTCGGCTTGGTTGGAAGGAATTTTAGGAAAGGAAGGGGTGGTGCGTGGCGGGAAAAGGCAAGTTAAAATTTGTACTCGTTGTCAATTTCTGCCGAGCAGTAGCGCCATCCGGTAAAGTAGACGCAGAGCGAACTAAAAGAGTCGAGGAGCTTGTCTGTCACTTGTTGCATCGCTGTCGGCCTGACGTTCGTTCGCTCCGGGCCCGGCGTGCTGTTACCGGTGTAGTCTCGTCATCTTTTATTTTCCACGTTTTTCTTTTTCATTTTCCTTCTTCTTCTTTTATTTTCTTTTTTTTTCTTTTCTTTTCTTTTTTTTAATCGTCTCTCTATTTTACCGAATGTTTCGATTTTTTTGACAACGGTACGAGTTAACTCGCGGTAACAATTATGCGCGCAAGAGGATTATCGAAGAAGAAAGTTGTCAGTGCCGCGTGATTTTTTTATTCCTTCATCCGTGCATCCGTGGATTCTCGAGCATTCGTCAAATTTTCTTCATCCTTGCTCTCGTCTGCGTCCGACGCTAGTGTTCGTCATGGTGAGTAACCAGCCGAAATCGATGTTAAATCAAAATTATATATTGGCGAAGAACGCTCCGTAGAAAAAGGAATGGTAGATTAGAATTTTAAAGCGAAGGATTCGCATCGAATATCATTTTTGCAATGGCTGGATCCGTATTGGCGGGTAACTTGAAATCGATCGAATCTCGAATCGCATTGTATCGTTGGTGATTGATTGCTCGCGTAATTCGTGCCACAGACTTGGCTAAACAGGTACACGCGTACTCGTGCAGTTAAAAGGTAAAAGGTAAAAGGTAAAAGGTAGAAGATGAAAGAATTTCGGAGAATACGGCTGGTTTTTCGTATTCGCGTCGAGTGCTCGTTGCTCTTTCTGAGAAGAGGGAACACAATGGCTGGATACAATAGGTGGGATCGCGCTCTTATCGTTGCTTCGCGTATCGTTCAAAGAAATTCGCGATCGTTCGTATTTCGACGAAGAAGATTTTATCGAAACGTTTTGCTCGGGTTTTCTCGATTAAACGATATTTCATCGAGAATCTACGAATTCTCAACGTGTGCCTTTTTATCGGTTGTTCCTCGTTGTTCTCCGATGGGTCGTTTCTTTGTTTAGTTTCCTGGTCCAGCACCTCTGTACTCCGAACGAGATGGACGCGGTATTGCGTCCATTTCTCCGCCCTCCATCTCTCTCTATCTCTCCCGCTCTCTCTTCTCGTCCTCTTCCTCCTCCTCCTCCTCCTCCTCCTCCACCTCTTCCTCTTCTCGCTTCGTCTCGTTCTCGCAGGCTACTCGCGTACAAGCGTTCTCTCGAAACCAGTTTCCAGCTGTCGTCAGAGTCCAGTTTCTCGTACGTGCGATATACGTGTACATAGATACATATACGAGGTATATGCAATAATTTTTCGTTTCTCGGTACTCGTGCATACGTTGCAACGAATGCAGTGGTCTCGCTGACCCATGGTAACCTCCTGCAGCCGACTAGGATCGCGTTCGCTTCGTTTCGTTGGTATTCCTTGGGGCAGAACATTTTTTCCATGTTTCTTTTTCTCCTCCTTTCTCCTGATTTTTGGTTCAAGGGAAAAGAAACGATCGAAGGACGATCGGTTTCAGGCTAGTCCCTGGTACAGTTCGTCGAAATAAAGCAGGACGAGCTGTTCGTGTTTGGTGAAAAGAGCTCGCCTCGACCGAAATAATTTTCTCCCCTAACGAAAGCCGAAGGGCGCGCGTCTGGACCAAAATAGGCGGATACGAGGCGAGGCGAGGCGAGGCGAGGCCAGGCAAACGTTGCTTTACGTTCTCGAATTCATTGATAGAAGCGAGTCGGATGAAGAAGGTACAGGAAGAGCCTCGAAAAGGAACGAGAGAGAGTAAGAGAGGAGGATGGGTGGGAGGACTGATTCAAACGGCGAGGCTTAAATTCGTCGTAGTCGTCGTTCTCGAATCGTATACGTATACGCTAGAGGAATACCATGTCGTTGACCGTTGTGTTTACTCGTGTAGCTGTTGGTTTCTCCGTGCTACAAGATAAACGCTTCGGTTCCACGAAATTGAGGGGTTAGAAATGGTTGATTCATTTTTGGGTACTGCCTTTGCTGGAAATGCTTGAAAAAAGTATGCGAAGAAGGAGCAGATGGTCGTTGAATGTGCGGGATCAGGTCAAATCTTGCGGGACTGGGACTGCCCCAAACTGCAGACCCTCCATCTCCTTTGCGAGGGATTGTTGGGCAGGTATCGGGTGGAAAATATCTTGGTACCTGGCCATCTTCTCGCAATTGGAGTTGGTAGTTGAAAGAACTTATGTTCCTTTCGTCGCAGTTGGATGCCAGTAGTTGTAGGTCACAGGAAGGTTCGGGTTAGGTTCGAACAAGTATGCGCGAAACAGACAAGATGTAACGCGAAACGTCCGTCTAGCGCGAAACTCGCGTTTTCTCGCGTAATTACGCGTAATTACCCGTTTCGAGTCTATAAATATTAAGGAAGACCGTTGGTCTAGACGAGCAATTCTCGAATCGTTAATCGAGACACGCCGAGAGCAATTTCAATTTCTTCGAGTTGGCTCGATGAACCGAGTCGCCCCAGAAAAGTACCTGTTTCGATCGAAACGCGTCGAAGGTTTCGAATAAAGGATCGTGCTTGGCATTCTTTCCGCGAGCAGATTACTCTTGGAAGAACTCTAGCAGGATAAAACTTTGCCGTTTCTTATCGATAGAAAAAATCAGTGGGCACAGCTGTTGACATTTCTGATAGTTTTCTACGCTGTTTACCGATCTCGTCTTCTTCGAACCGATCCCGACAATAAAGCAGCTTGTTGCGGTATCGATAACTTTTACGTTACCAACGCTTGTTATGCGAGCAGTCGTTTACCTTGCAACTAATCGGCGGTGCCTGCTCCACCCTGCTCTGGTTAGCAGTTTGGTTGATAGAGGTGAGAAAAGTCGGTGAACACGGGGAATGCTCGAACGAGGTAGATAGCTTTCGACGAAACATTGCTTCGCTCGTAACGTCTCCCGCGATCGAGAGGAATCGAGAGGAATCGAGAGGAATCGGTACATTCGATATTCGATATCGGTGTCGAGGTCGGAAGAGACGAGTTCTTTTCATTCGTGAAAGGTGATTACGTCGAGAGAATCGGAGACGATGGTAACAGAGAAGGGAGTACGGTTTGAGGAAAGCAACCAGGAGCTCGTTGCTTCTCGGTCGTTCGATATTAAGAGCGGTGGTTATCGTCGTGCGTATCGATACTCTCGACAGTGCTCAACCTCGTTGAGCTCCGAGATCGAAAGCAAACTTGGATAAGTGGCCGAGGATGGGAGGTATGCGATGCATCGAAGCGACTCGGGCCAACAAAGTTGGAAGGTAATGACAATGATAGTCACTGAAGCGCGGATCGCTGATACGACGATGCGTCATAGATAAATATGTACGCGCGTACCTGTAACTCGTTATCGGCGTTAACGTGCTCCGCATTGGCTAGAACCGTGCGCTCAGTTCGGTAGAGAGTGAACCGAAGCGTGTTGGTCGTCGCGCGAGTCTCCTCGCGTTCGCGATTACTTCGAATCCATTCTCTGTTCGTTATTCTCGGTCCGTCTTACTCTTTCTCGCCTTCTATCCCCCACCTTTTGTTTCACTTGCTCTACGTGCATTACGCGAACGAGTCGCAGTCAGTCGGTACAGAGGCATCGTTGACGGTGCCTCGTCCCTCCTCTTCCTTCTCTTTCTTCTCTTCCCTCTATTCCCTCTATTTATTTCTCTCTTTCCTTCTTTTCTTCTTTCCTTCTTTACTTCTTTCCCTTGCCGATATTCCTTTTCGCTCTTGTCACGATTAATTCTTCCCTCCCTTCGTCGTTCTTCCCAATGTCCCGTGAATCCCGAGACGACGGCACACGCTTGCTTTCGAGCTACGTCTCGCGCGTCTTGTCCTCTTCTTCGTTTCTACTCGTCGAAAGTTGGCGGTCGCGATGAGACTCGATTAACGACGTTCGTTTGCAGATCGACCGAAGCGCGAGAGTGTCAGTGCGTTCAGTGGCTGTGATTTATGTTTACTTTTCTCGCGAAGGAAGCTTCCTCGCCGATATCACGATCGATCTCGTGGATGGAATCGATGCTAGGACATAGGGATAGCCAGATATAGATTCATTTATTTTTCTACTCGGATAAAACGACGTAACGTTTGGTAATTAATCTACGACAGAGAAATGTACGTTGCATAGTTCTCGCGAAGAAGACGACGTCGAAGCGAGCACGCGGTTTACGAACTGTGACGGTTCGATAGGTGGTAGATCTCTCGATCGTTTCCTCGGAATCGCCGCTGCGCGATCATTTTACCTCGCGAATCGGACAAATTTTTGAAACGCGTGACGCGTTGATCGCTCCAATTATCGATCACGATTCTCGTGTTACGCTCCTTACGTGTCCAAAACTTTGGTCGTGTTTTTTCGCTGGAATTAAACGCGTCAAGCGTTCGGAACTGTTTATTATCGTCGAAGCAAACGGTGCTCCACCGTTCTTCGTGTTATCTTTCCGGAAGTTTCAAACTCGTCTGATCGATGCGAGGTACGGTCGAGAGAGAGAGAGAGAGAGAGAATGCTCGATACTTATCGCGAGAGATAATTGCACGGTTTATTATGGAGTGCAACTTTAACTTTTTTTAAAATTTCTTCTTACGATCGCTCCAATTTTTTACGCAAAGTAGTGTTCCCAACAGTATGTTCTCGTCTCGTTCTCGTCTAGTTTTCGTCTCGATGAACGCAGATCTCGCTGCGACAGACCGCGTTCAATTTTTACGAGAATTTTCGTTTCGAGTCGTGAAGAATTTTCGTACGAAATTACCGTCTCGATATCGGTGCGTTTCGTAACGCACTGTATGCACGGAATGTCCTCATCGGCGTTTCTCGTTTACATAACCGTATGAAACAGCGATTATTCGAGCAGGATGCGTTTGCTTGGATGAAAGAGGAAGGCGGCAAGAGCGCTAAACGAGCCATGGTCGCTTCGACGCGTACATCCTGTAAACCGACGGTCGGCAATCGACAAAGGAGCTTCTTCTCCCGTCCGATACTATCTAACGACGATAATGGGATAACGAGAGTCACGATAATTAACCGAGAACGCTGGTACTCGTCGAACCAACCGTGTCTGTCGCTTATTAGCTCGACCAGAGAGACGTTCCCTTTCGATCTTCCTTGGACAAAGATTAAAGACGAATTTACCGGTTAACAAACTGTCCGTGTTGGAAAATTTATGACCCGTAGAAAAATTACTCCCGACTTTCAGGTGTATCTTCCGGCAGAGTTATCGGTGTCCCGTTAACGTTTCGTGGATCCCTGCACAGTTTCCATAGCGAATTTTAATATTTTTTTTTTTAGCTTTCTTTATTTTCTTCCGCGGCGAGCTTATCAACGTAGTTGTGAAATTTCGTTTCACCGATATTTAGCGACCTGCGATTTTTCTCGGGAAATAGGCTTTCATTTTTTCACGGTTTTTCGATCGGCCAGCGCGATACTTTGCGTCATGCTCCGATACAAATGTTTGCGTAACCGATGGTGACAGGGTGTATTTTTCTAATCAAGCGCGTCGTAAACCAACACCGACGTATTAATTTCAATAGCCAATATTGCGTTTCCTTGGTGTCTTTCGTTCCGCCAAGCGACACGCTTCCGACTTTTTTCTTTTTTTCTTTTTTCCTTTTTTCCTTTTTTNGAGAGAGAGAGAGAGAGAGAGAGAGAGAGAGAGAGAGAGAGAGAGAGAATGCTCGATACTTATCGCGAGAGATAATTGCACGGTTTATTATGAAGTGCAACTTTAACTTTTTTAAAAATTTCTTCTTACGATCGATCCAATTTTTTACGCAAAGTAATGTTCCCAACAGTATGTTCTCGTCTCGATGAACGCAGATCTCGCTGCGACAGACCGCGTTCAATTTTTACGAGAATTTTCGTTTCGAGTCGTGAAGAATTTTCGTACGAAATTACCGTCTCGATATCGGTGCGTTTCGTAACGCACTGTATGCACGGAATGTCCTCATCGGCGTTTCTCGTTTACATAACCGTATGAAACAGCGATTATTCGAGCAGGATGCGTTTGCTTGGATGAAAGAGGAAGGCGGCAAGAGCGCTAAACGAGCCATGGTCGCTTCGACGCGTACATCCTGTAAACCGACGGTCGGCAATCGACAAAGGAGCTTCTTCTCCCGTCCGATACTATCTAACGACGATAATGGGATAACGAGAGTCACGATAATTAACCGAGAACGCTGGTACTCGTCGAACCAACCGTGTCTGTCGCTTATTAGCTCGACCAGAGAGACGTTCCCTTTCGATCTTCCTTGGACAAAGATTAAAGACGAATTTACCGGTTAACAAACTGTCCGTGTTGGAAAATTTATGACCCGTAGAAAAATTACTCCCGACTTTCAGGTGTATCTTCCGGCAGAGTTATCGGTGTCCCGTTAACGTTTCGTGGATCCCTGCACAGTTTCCATAGCGAATTTTAATATTTTTTTTTTTAGCTTTCTTTATTTTCTTCCGCGGCGAGCTTATCAACGTAGTTGTGAAACGAAATTTCACCGATATTTAGCGACCTGCGATTTTTCTCGGGAAATAGGCTTTCATTTTTTCACGGTTTTTCGATCGGCCAGCGCGATACTTTGCGTCATGCTCCGATACAAATGTTTGCGTAATCGATGGTGACAGGGTGTATTTTTCTAATCAAGCGCGTCGTAAACCAACACCGACGTATTAATTTCAATAGCCAATATTGCGTTTCCTTGGTGTCTTTCGTTCCGCCAAGCGACACGCTTCCGACTTTTTTCTTTTTTTCTTTTTTTCTTTTTTCCTTTTTTCGATCGTTTGAGTTTCGGCGATGGTCGGGAAAAGGCAGTGCATCGTTGACGAAGCGAACCGCGGCGTGACCCAGCTGTTCTTAGATTCGTGAAAACGTTTGCCACGAGTCAAGAGATCGCGAGCGAAAGGAAAGGTAACGGGACCGGGAAAAACGCGCTCAAAAATGACTAAAGCGTCCCGGTTCGGACGGTTTACGAGTTACCGAGAGAATTGGTTACGGTCGTTGATCTTCGCAACTTTGCGCCGTCGGTTCTTCCGTTCTCTAGCTACGAACACGATCACGATCACCGTGCTGTCGCTTAACTTACGAGTTTAGACTCTGCCTACCGTCGTAATTGTTGGAACAAACGACCGGCGCGTTCTGCGTTCGCATCGAGCCACGGTAGACTCGACTTCTCGACGAAATCGTAATTAGCGAGTCGAGAAATTGGAGAGCTGGTTGGCACGATGCAACGGCATTCTTTCGCGGTAGTAACAAGGCACGAGTCACGTAACGTGGTAGTCTAGATAAATGCACAGCTGAGATTGGTTTCTCGCAATCAAGGTAACGCGATACCATGTGCCAACCGCGGCCGATATTATCCTGGCGCCTGCATAGCGTCTCGCCAAACTCGCTACAACCGCGGACACGATCCTTTCGCTTCGGCCTCGAAACTGTTTGTTTTTCGACTCGTTGGTGCGAACGCGGAAACTTTCCCGCTCCCTTTGGATCGAAAAAAAAGAAAAAGAAAAAAAGAAAAAAAGAAAAAGAAAAGAATCGAGGCAGGCTTGAACGGTTGAACTATTAAAATTTTAGGCGGTGTTGAGCTGCGCGTCGGGGAAGCGGAAGAATGGAGGCGGTAGAGGAAGTCGATGATAAGAATTTCTCGAAAACAGCGGGCACACGAGGCAATTTCGATTCGACCGAGCAGACTGGAAAAAAGAAGGATCAGAAGGAGCAAGTTCGAGTTCTCTCCGTAGACAAGGTTACCGTTGAAAAAATCGTTTTGGAATCATCGACTGGATCGCGGGAAGTGCTCTTGACGAAGAACGAAAGTTCTCGAAAGCTTTCGATAAAATCCGAGCCAGGAAAAGCAGCTTTAACGCGATCCAAAGACGAACGAAAGGAATCTAGGAACGCTGGACCTCGCGGATCCCTTCCAGAGGATATACTGGTGTCCAAGACGGGTAGAAATGTTCCCAACGAAGCTGGTTGGAAACAATCCCAAGATACGGAGAAGCGAATCAAACCGATCAAGTTGACCAAGATAGTTGAGCAGATAAACGCAAAAAATCGTTTAGAAAAGAGCCAATCGAATATCGAGGTTCTCCAGCGAAATTTAAACACCAAAATCGACGCCGACACGGCTCAGAAGTACAAGAAAAAGTTACTCGAGGCGAGGGAGAATCGCGCTCTCAAGTTACCCGTCGTCGTAGACGCGAACGCGAACGATAAGTTTATCGGGAAGATCGCGTTCGACGAAGAGTTCCTCCAAAAACATAATCTCGACAAGAGATTGAAAATCGAGGAGTACGGATTGGTGGAAACGGAGGTGGATCGCGTTTCCATCGGAGAACGAATCGAAGAGGAATCGGACGAGACTGTCTTGACCAAGAAGAACGCGAAACCCAGCTACAGTGAAAAAGTGTTGGAGATTGAGAAAAGGTGGTCCGGAGAGTTTCTCAAGAACCAATTGGAGCGTCGCTCCTCGGAATCGTCCAAGTCTTCTTACGTGGAAGAATGCGGTAGTATTTCCTCCTCTAGGGAAAG
>SMSQ01021508.1:0-10245 GCA_019453375.1 Ctenoplectra terminalis | reverse complement strand
GAATATTGATGATCAAAATATTAGGCTGCTACTTAAGTTCTGTTTTTTAATTTCTTAGCGTGAGAAATTTTTATTTTTACGGGACGGATATTTTTGTCAGTTTATTCTTGGTCAAGAACTCGGAGAGATTTTTACAAGAATTAGAGGACTACGTAAGACATCCTTTTTTCAATCTTTTATAATCAAAATTTTTGATGCTTATAAGAAAAATATTACACACGATTACTGTAAATAACCTGTTCGATACCAGGATAATAATATAATAATAAAATATAGTAGTACAGTGATAAAGAATATTTAAGACTTAACAAATATAAATACACGAATTAAGAATAAATTTGAAGATTTTTTAAAAAGAAGAAGCCATACAGCTTCTAGGTGTATGGAAGCTGTTATAAATAAGAGTGAAAAATGCATGATTTAAAAAGAGTATAATACGTTTTCAAGAACTGAATTTTTCAATCTGTTTTGCAGTGAACAGAACTTTTGAAGCAACTTAATAATTTCTCCTTTATCGCTGACTTTTTTCTTTACTTTTCTTGCATACTCGTAAGACATGTCTAATGATCTTTCTTTGTTTCTGTCAATACGTATACATTCGTACGAGTTAATTAATTACAAATTCATTGTAACAGAACAAGTAGTGAGCAGGGAGAACAATGCAAAATTTTTATATTGACAATATTCGAAAATGACTGTACTAACAATAAATAGTTTTCGAAAAAGAAGAATCTCTAACATTAATTTCTTAGAAACCTCATTTACCACTTCCATCTTATAAATTACTATCACCATCAAACAAATTCATCACCCAGAAATACCGCCTATATCCTTCATCGACATACCATCTCCAACCACCTTAACGGTACTTAAAACCCCTTAAACCCTCCACCACCTCCAAAGAACGAAACCAAAAGAAACGAACTTCAGTCAACCCCACGTAACAATCCCTACACATATTTTCCGATACGGTTCGACGTGTTTTAACGAGTGTCGTTCTGCTCTAAATCCTCCTAATTCGTAACCAACGGAATCTCGCGGGACGAGACGCGGTTCGTCGTTCATCTGGCATCCATTTTTCTCCGCGTCGTTCCCAACTTCATCCCCTACCCATAATCCACGCACTGCGAATCATTCGCCAATCTGTCTTTCTCCCTTTTCAGATCGTCCACTCTCGCCCTCTATCGTTTCGTATCGCTATATCATTTTTATAACCCTCTCGCTCCTTCATCTTCTCATTCCTTCACCCTCTCGTTCCTTCTGTTTCCCATTCTTTCACCTACCCATTTCCTCTTTCCCTCATTCCTTACCATTTCGATCCTTCTTTTTCCCATTCGTTCACCCACCGATTCCCTTTTTCTCTCATTCCTTTACCCCGTCGTTTCTTCATTTTTTAACTGCCTTACATTCTCGCTCTACCACTCCATGATCTTCTTATTTTCTCGTTGCTTCACTATCTAACATCCTCGATTCCTCCATTTCCCTGTTCCTCCAATCTCCAAACCTACCCCCCGTCCCAATTATTCCGTTCACCCGTGGATCCGTCTCCGGAGAACGACGTTCGGTCGCGAACGGAAGCGAATCGAAAATAAAATGTGGCACAAGGTCTCCGGGGTATTGGCATGAAAGGGGGCGCGGGGTTAACGGAGACTGCGGAAAAGGGTGCCGAGGCAAACGGGCCGTGCATAACGAAGCGAGAGCCGCGTAAAATTTGTAGGCGAATGCTCTTTAATTAGCACGCCGCGCTGGGCGCGCTGGAGAAGCCGCGCTCGAGCTACACTGGCAACTTCCATGGAGGATGAGGAACGGAAGAGGAAGAAGACGAGCCTGGTGGCTGGCTGTGGGAGTGTGCACGAGGAAATGGAAGAGGTAGAGTATGAGGAAGAGGGGTTGGTGGGCCGATGGAGGCGAGGAGAGAGACTTAAATAATTATCGTTTCGAAGCCGCCTCGCACGGAACCGGGAACGGGCTGAGGCCGCATCTGTTTCTGATTATTAATTAATATCAACCAACCCGAGGCCGTGTTCGCATGAGCGAGCTCGTTGCTCTCTCATACGTAGCCGACACCGGTGTGGAAAACCGAACCACTCTGTGTGTGAATGTACGTGTATGTTGGTTCGCGTGTGGCTCAAACAACCACATGCACGCAAGCTCATGTGTGTACCGGGTGCTTCAAAGTACGAGTCAGTCGAATGATCATGACAGAGGGTGGTAGGGGATGATGAAGAGAATCTTTCTTGACTAACCCTTTTGTAATGTAATAAAATGACGAGCAGTATAGAAAAAGCGACTCGATTCATTTTTTTACCGTTAAAATTTTTTGGGTTTCCCATGCCAAATGTAAGAAACATGAGATTTTTGCTGTTCGTAGACAATAAAATTTAATTATGTCGACTACAAAGTAACTTAAGATACGAGATTTGTAGCGTTGTATTTGACGGCATGCTCAAATGTCTCTTGAGTAGTATGTATGTATGTACATGCTGAAAGGGATAGTAAACTTCCGTCACTGCCCATGAGCATCGGATCATTCTATAAGCAATATTGTTTACATAAACATTATTTATTGAACGCATGCATGCAAATTTGACTTTTAACGAGTATCTCTTCTACAATCTAAATCGAACATAAATGCTCGAACAGTGCTATTCTTTATATGAAAAAAGTTTTTGTAACGAGTAAAATAAAATTCAGTAAATATAAGTAGGAACATTTATGACGTACACAGTGTAGATATTTTGAAATAATAATTTAAAATATTCCAATTCACCAAAATCACAGCGCTCGCTTTTCAGTTTAGTAACATAACGTCAAATATTAAAAAAGTGAAATAAATCTTACAATTAGTAAAAAAGAAATAGCAGAAGGATCGAAATTTAATGGCAATACTGCTTTGCTTTAAACAAACTGGCAGAGTAACACCTTAGCATTAACTAAAGAAAGCGACATTACTTATGAAACGTTCTAGGCTCTCTTCGACAAGTAAACTAATTTAATTAATGGCAACACTACAACTTGTAACTTGTAACTTGTAAATTGACCAATACTATTAGTTGGTAAATTATTGTGCAAAATGCCCTTGATATTTACAGTTGCTAAAATTTAAGTACGAGAACGGAGCATTCGTATTAAACAATACTGAGTATTTGTTAGAATCCTTATCAACAGATACCCAAAACCGACATTTTTGACGCTAAATCTATTAAGGAAATCACAAAAATAAATATTTGAAAGAATACATGATACAAGAGAAACAAGTCTTTGATTTTACGGAAAATTACGGAAAATTACGGAAAATCATAAAAAATGCAGCCTTAAAAATTTATAGAATTTCTAAGAGCAATTACAAACCGATCGTCTGACCGCATTGGGGGTTTTAGCGTTGAAGCTTTGTTTCTAAAAAGTAAAACGATATAGGAACAAATGTTTCCTTCGGTATTCTCTGCTACCCATAGATGATTAACCCTGTTCTAAAACACCCTGTATATTCTCTGTACACCGGAGAATTTCGTGTGTTTATTGCATGTGCTATTCGCTGTTGTAGAGAGAGAAAGAGACAGGGATATAGGCGAATCCCATATTCATATGTTGCACAGAAATGAACAGAATGCTCGGCAGGCATTAAAATTAATGAAACGAACGGAACACGCGTTTTAACGAAAATGTATGTGGGCGATCAGGCGGAAGCATGCTCTCTCGGACATGGAGTCAGGAACAAACAAACGCCCCTGGGCTTCGAATATACATCTACCATTCCCTTGTTCTTTCTAACGCAGGCCCGATACACTGATTCGCAACGCACATTTTTATCGTTAAACAGTTTTGCGTTTTTGTATTGGAGAGAAATTGCGATTTTGGGTTTTGAAGGGTCCAATGATTCTCTTTGATTTTGATACGTGGAAGTTTTTGGAGAATTCTGTTTCAGTTTAAATACACGTGACTTGATTCAGGGGGTTGAAAAAATATTAGGTGCAAGAAAATGTTATGTACATATTTTTAGTTTTATAGTATATAGCAAAATTTAAATTGTGATGTGAGCTCTTGAAACCATTAATGGAGTAAACTTAATTTTTTTTATGAATTTTAGTAAACATTATAGGAATGTAATCTTATTTTTATTTTATCTTGTGCATAAATATTGTATAGTTAGCTTCAGTAATAACTTAACAGTGATGTATTGTGTATGTCTAGATCCATTAAAAATTTACTAATAATTCAGATTTTAAAAGAGTATTTGAAAATAAAAAAGTCTACGTTAAAGTTGATACGTATATTTAGATTCTTAGACAAAAGCTTATGCTTTAAATCTGAAATAAAAAAAAAAAAAAGTTATGTTTCTAATTTATTGTTTAAAATTTGCATTAAACTTTTTTTATACTTCCTAATATCCTGAAAATATATTTATTGAATACAGCATTTATGCTTTCGAAAGCTCATATCTTGTTGTCTTTCAGTGCATTTAGAGCACCGACACAATTTAAATCTTTTAATATAATATAATTCCTTAATATATTTCAAATATAAAATTTATAATCGAGTTTTGAAAAAACTAAAAATTGATCTTCTACTAATCACGATAAATAAATAACATAATACATGTAAATGCATGCATACCGATCACCATACGTGTATACATAATTCTTCAAATAATTATTTTATATGTACACAGAGTAGTTTTGAACTGCTGATACAACACGAAAAGTAGATGAATTTACATAAACAAGTAAATCGAAAATGTAGAATAAAATTTTTTATGCGAACCTGCGTTTTCGAGAAAATCATTGAAATTTGAACCTGATTTTTCCTTATTAAAGAGAATAAAAAATTTTAGTTATTTATTCTTTATAATTTTCAATTCTGATGGAAAAAATAAATAAATTACTCAGTAAGTTACAACATAATGATAGAATAAAAGAAATTTCAAAAATATAGATCTATAGGAATGTAACTTTCAAATTACATAACATTATAAATAATTAATTAAATATACATAAGGATTACATGTATGTACATTTAAATGTCTTTATTTGATTAATTTTGTTACACATAATCCTTCCAGTAGTTTATAATTTAATTAAATAAATTACTAAAAATCTTATCTTACCGTGGACGCTCAATTATTGAACACAATTAACTCTTTGCACTCTTAAATCTAAGTTTCGTGAAACTGTTGTCAAAATTTGAAGTGTTGCTTTGGAAAGAAAAATAATTTATAAATATTTGCAATGTTTTATTTACTTGGTTAATTTGTTTCATTTTAAAATAAAATAAAAAAAAAAAGAAATTTGATTTGACGAAGTATACGAAATGTGATTTAAAATTTAAAATCTCTGAAGAACGTTACACACGATGCTATAATGGCGCCAGTGGAATGAAAAGAATTAAGATAAATAGTGTATTGCGAAATTTGTTAAGTAAAGATACTTAAATACATAGCAAAATTAAATAAATAATTTATTAAATAAATTATTATTTAATAATATAAAATAAACATTAAATAAATATAGCAAATATTTTATTCTATCTTCATGATATAGTATTCCCACTAGATAATTCATTTACGACAATCATTAGTTTCTATTCTTCCCATAAAATAACTTTTAAAAATAATTTTCAAAACCAATTTTACTTCGTATATTCCATTTATTTTTTCATATAAATTCACCTCTTTTCAGATTATATTAGCAGTTTAAAAACACCCTATATAACACGTCTAACAAATTGCAGACAAAAAATATCGAAAAAGTTATTTTCATAAAAATTACACTTACATTGTTCGAAGTAACTTCAAAAAGTTCTTCGAGGTACGATGTACCACGACGAGCGAAGCCATCGTAAACTTAACGGGGGAGTTTAAAGAATTGGAAGACTCCTTAATTAAGAAACTTGACCGTAGATAGGACTACGGAGAGATCGAAGTATATGTATACATAGCTGTGTATACGGGATGACATTTCACGAACACTGGGGGTCGACGGGTGCGAGGCGCGAATATAAATTTGTCTATTATCCAGTGATTAGTTTGCAGAGGGTTGCTTCAGGACGCGTCAACCCCTTCAAAATATTCCACTGGTACATAAATGTCACTTCATTACATATCGCAAATACTTCGGATTTGGACGTATTCGGAGCAACGAACTCGTTTGCTGGCGGCTGAAATCTCTAGAGCGCGGTTGTGTTCGTTTCTTAATTCCGTTGGAGAAAAAGCGCAAAAGAAGAGTCTCCGTGATAATCGTATGATTTTTGTTGGCGAGTCCTAGCCCGGTACATGTGCATCGTCGAATAGTTGGCGAAGGAACCGTTAGAAGTTTCCGTTTTCTGTACGCGTTTGAACGATCTAGTATACATTTGTTATCTGCGTACGGGAACCACTCCTAATTGATGTTACGATATTTCAGCGATACTCGCTGCTAATTAAAAAGAGAATACCAATATGACTGTTAATGTTTATGCAACAAATTTAACAATTGAGAACTTGAGCCAACATGATATGCTGGCTGCAATCATCGTTCACCAAGATCGAAGAGTTATGTACTGAAACAGTTTGTTGTCGATTCATGGATATTTTTTTCCCTGGAAGTAATTTCCCTTGCCATTGAAGAGGGTCAAGCTTAAAACTAACCTTGCGCATGAATATATACAGAATTTCAAAATTTTGCAAGATGATTTCAAAAACATGAACGCAGATAAGATTGTTTCAATTGATAGGCTGGTGAAATGCAGGTACCATTTTTTGTTTGTTTGATTTTCTGTTTGGTCGAGTTTCTATTGTACAATGGTTCAAGAAATTCTTTGATGAAAACTACTCCAGAGCAGAACCATACGATGCGCTTACTATGAGAGGAAGAGAGTCCATGGGTAGTTGTGGAAGTAATACACCGCATAGCACCAATGCAAAACGCACCACACCATGTGATGTAAATTCGACTAAACTGGCTGCCCGTATTGTTAACGCATCAAATCCATTGTCCAACTGGAAACAGGTGGAGTCGGAAACCGTGGCGATCCCGGAAAGATCGAAGAACTTAGTGCACAGTTGATGGAATTAAAAATGTTACTATAAGAGCTGGAGTCACTAATTTATCGATAAATGATGAAGAATAAGGTTCCATCGTTAATTAATAATCGACTATGTTTATATTTTCCTTGTGGTTTAATTACAAGCAGTTTTTAAAGGGGGGGGGGGGCTAATCAACAGATGCCAAATTCATCAATCGCAGATACTATTATTGTAAATTTTTAAACGAGGAAATAAAATTTCAAACAATTTAAGAATTAAATAAAAATAACAATGTAACTGAAGTTATTTTCAATAGCGATTTCAATTTTTAGCCATACCTGTATGTGTTATGAGTATGTAATTAAAATGTAGAAATGGATTTACATCGGATTAGAGCACATTTATTATTTAAGAGATTTGAAAATACAAAGCCAATAATTCACATGTTACAAATGAAAATTTTAGCGTTTATAATATTCCAAGACTTTTTTCAACAACAGCATGTGGCTGACCCATTTGTTCTCTGAAGTCAGGTATATTTAATATGTCTTCAAACCTGAGTGTATAAAAAGTATATTAACATTCTAACAATGTATAAGTATAAATTATATCAACTAAATACAAGTAATACGAAAAAGTTTAAAATTAATCAATTTACCCTATTTCTTCATCCTTTCCAAGCAGCACATCTTTCATCATATTTGATGATGGAAGGAATGGAAGTCTTCCAATTTTTTGGGCAGCTTTTAATTCCATTGCTAGACGCATTGGAGCATGTAATCCTTGTGTATTTCTTAATAACACCATGTTCATACGAGTTTGATTTGCTTCATACTAAAATGCAAGTAAAATATAAACAATTACTCACCAAATTGAGCGTATACTTACGATGGTTGGGAAAATCATTGGGAAAATGGCGGGAAAATTGATGAAAACATACATATTTTAGTACGATAACGCAATATATATTTATTTGAATAGTTTAATTAACAATTTACAAAAAAAACTTGAATAATATTAAGTATTGGATACATTTAACTAAAAATATATAAATACTGTTATTTCAGTGACACAAAATTGAACGTACACGTTAATAAATCTTTAAATTACGCAAATTGCATAAGTTAAATGTTGGTATTACTAGTAGGTAGTTCCGTGAAGTACTATTTAAAATGTTATTGCTAACCAACGAAAAATGACTGTTTGTTAGCTTTTTATTAAAACATTAGTAGCAAAATGGCCAACGAGCGAAAGGAAAAAGATCTTTCGGTACGAAAATTAATTATAAAATTAATTATACTGCGAAGGAAAATCTTTTCGAGAAGACATATTCCACGATCCAAAAAATTATAAATAAACACAGATACGAAGTTATGATTCGTAACAAACTTGGTCGAGGTAGAAAAAAGTTATGATCAGACGTTGATGAACAATTTGTATGTAGAAAAATTAACATAAATGCATGGACAAGTGTAAGAAATTTAACATCTGACGTTTCATCACGTATTAATAAAAGTATTTTGATAGAAACAGTCCGTAAAACATTACGAAAAACAGGGTGTCACGATAGGATAGTCAGAAAAAAAGGCGTACGTTTCAAAAGTGAATAGGGAAAAACGTCTGCAATTCGCTCAAACTTATATTAATTGTGACGAACATTTTTCGAGAACTTATATATTTCCGGCGAAACAAAAATTAATTGCTTTGGTCACGATGGAAAAAAAAAAAGATTATTTGGAGGAAGCCCAACACAAAGTATCGCATTCGTAACATGTATCCAACAGTGAAGCATGGAGACGGCTCCGTAATGTTATCGGGTTGCATCGAAACAAATGGTACCGAAAATATGGAATTTATTAATGATACAATGGACAAAACATATTATTTAAATATTTTAGAAATATTAACCCTCTATGGTCCCGTGTAACTTCAAAGTTACATACTCGTGTATTTATATTTAAAAAACTTGATTTTATTTAGTTATCACTGTACTATTAAATTTTGTAACAATATTAGTGTAATGATACCACAGTCCATCTATAGCAATTATTACTTAAAAAATTTCGCGATCAAAGTAAAATACTGTAATCAATCGTAGCTCCTTTCTCTGATAAACAAACAAAATTCGGACTATAGAGGGTTAAAGAATTAGCAGAAAGATTTAAAATGCCGTGTGTGTACTATTTTCAACAAGATAACGGTCCTAAGAACACTGGCTCTTATCCAGGGTGGTCCACGCAACGTGTGCACCGTTATAACTTCCAAAATATGCGTTGCACGAAAGAATGTTATATACAAAAGTAACATGGTTTAAAAGGGTACACTATGCAGTGCGTTAATTTCTTTTTTAGGTGGAGGCGTTTCGGAGATTTGAAGCTAGACTTTGTTTCTTTGAATGGAATACTATATTTTTTGTATCAAAATATGGAAGAATGTCGAATTGTGAGTAAAAAAGTATTGGCCTTCATTAATCCTAAACCTAATAACTAACGAGTAATTTCACTTGATTTCCTGAAAATTGTCTTTGCGTAATATCAAGTTAGAGATTCAATTTATCACAGATTTTCGCAGGACAACGAGATGTTTACGTGATGAATATAGTGAAATTACTCGTTAATTATTAGGTTTAGAGTTAATCAAGGCCGATACTTTTTTACTCACAATTCGACATTCTTCCATATTTTGGTATAAAAAATATAGTATTCCATTTAAAGAAACAAAGTCTACCTTCAAATCTCCGAAATACCTCCACCTAAAAAAAAGTTAATACACCACATAGTGTTCCCTTTTAAACCATGTAACTTTTGTATATAATATTCTTTCGTGCAACGCATATTTTGGAAGTTATAACGGTGCACACGTTGCGTGAACCATCCTGTATATTATATTATTTATAATATTCGAAAATTGTTAAGAATCCCTGCCCGATCCCCTGACCTCGATTCACTTGAGCATGTTTGAGGAGAATTAAAATCGAAAATGTTACAATATACTTTAACAAACAAAAGGGATTTTGAAACAAAACTATTCGAAGAATGGGAAAATATTTCACCATCTTTTGTCGAAAAATTAATTCTATCCATACAATGACGTTTGCAAGCAGTAATCGACAATAAAAGTGTCGCAACGAAATACCAATATGTTATATTAACACATTGCGTACGGCACTCAGCTTGCTCAACGCGCTTCCAGGGCCCGCACATTTTTGAATGCTCCAAAAAAATTTGCACAATGCATGTATGCAT